>OX401419.1:19345096-19605892 GCA_947846245.1 Cerastoderma edule
ACAGATAGAGAGACAGATAGATAGAGACAGAGAAGGCGAGAGAGGTAAGAGAGAAAGAAAGAGAGAGGAAGAGAGAGAGAAAAGAGAGAAAGGAAAGAGAAAGGGAAAAGAGAGAGGGAGAGAGACAGAAAGAAAGAGAGAGGAAAAGAGGGAAAGGAAAGAGAGAGGGAAAAAGAGAGAGAGACAGAGACAGAGAGAGACAGACAGAGAAAGAGACAGAGAAGGAAAGAGAGAGAAAGAGAGAGAAAAAGAGAGAGAGAGAGAAGATAGAAAAGCGCGCGTTCTGTTTCCTAATAGTTCCACAATATGGATAGGAATATTTAGATATACTAACTGAAACGTACTTACTTTCAAAAAATATCCATCAACATTAAAGTGTTGTTACATATACAACCCTGAGTTGAGTCACTTTTAACACTTCATGCTAAAATCACATTGACAAGTGTAAACAAATACTTTATGCTAGACCACCGATTATTTTATATGAACGGCCAAAACAAGCAAGTAATAGATTAGCTTTTGCCATAAAAAGAGATTTGGCCGTCATTCAATAATTCAATCGATCGGATCGATGAACGCTTCACCCGAATAAATCAATCACAATCGATCAGTGACAAAGTTCTAATGCATTTAAACGTCTTTCGTCTATTCTTGGTAGTCAATGCAGAAAACATTTTAATTTAAATGTCGTAATCAAAAAGGAACCCTGATTTATATTTAAAAACACATTCATTATGCAGGAGTCATCAAATCTATATTTTGAAAATAAAGGGGGAGGGAGGGGGGGGGGAGAAAAATATGTGGAAAACCAACCGACATACTCCAAGAAATCATTGAGAAAATGTCGCATTTGTTGCATTGTTTTCAAATGTTTTACAGGTTTGAGGACTTTGTTAAATAAAGTTGGATTTCAAGTAGCTATCACCAACACTTTGGGTGTTAACTCTGCTGCTCTTTCGTTTGTTGATGTTTGGGTAAACAAAGACGTATGGTAAACTGATAAATCTTTTTGAACTTCGGTTCAAATTGGATTTTTCTCGATTTATAACATTCACTTTATCAATTCCACCATATATTATTTCTTAGACAAAAGTAACAAAATCGTCCCGTTACTAAACATTGCTTTATGGGATGGGAATATAGGATGGCAAAATATTCGACACATGTCAATAATAACAAGGGACCTTTTTCTGTTATTTGAAGGAAATCGTTTGAGACAAAAAGGAAATTGCTTAGCGTACGTAATCCTGTTTTCTTTTTTCACAAGGATATCTAAGGAACAGCGTTGTACTTTCACCAAAAACTGGTAGCATGCATGGAGTGCAAGACTATCTAGAATTAAGATATTAAAATAGAATTAATATTTAAGAATATCTAAAGAAAAGTGATGCACTATCTCTATATATGATAGTATGTAATGGCATAATGCCACATATATCGCACGATTATACCTCATAATTCTATCGGTGTAACCTATCCATTTTGCGATAGCTCTTTATTGAAACAATGTTTTCTTTTTTGATGTCCCCTTGTCCATGAAATACAGGAAGCTAGCAATTTATGCAATCGGTTCCCTTCGATGATGTTGGCAGGCCCCATTGATCCGGACTGCCGAAATTTGCCGAAGAAATCCGATTTATACCCCGGTGCTCAGCGCACCCATCCATGCTTCTGTTTGTGTATTCCTCACCAGTACTGCACACTGGTCTTTGAGACCCACTGACTGCTTTCCTACGTGTGTTGGTCATCAGTGGTGAAAAATGCGGGAATCATGTTGTATTGGCCTCATCAAGTGTCGGTAGTGATCTAGGCCGAGCTGTGTACCACAGATAGGAATCATTTGTAACAAGTCGGATGCATTACTGGGATAATAAATCCCAGCTAAACAAAACTTATGAATGGGATTCATAGAGCACAACATATTGTTTTTGTTTTGTTTGTTCAGATCTGTTTATTCGTATTTGTCATGTGCATTTAAATGCGAAGGTCAGTGTCATTACCATACCAAACAAGTAAAAGAGAAAGTATGTGTTTTGTATACGTAAATAGTAAAAACATAAAACAACCTTTAAAACAAGAAACAGTTAAAAAGGAGAAAAACTAAATAAAAGTTGTTTAACAAAGGTAAATATATATTATGCTTCTTATCGAATTTATAAGAGTACTTAATGCTTTTTCTGTAAAAGCTGTCATATAAAGTAGCAATTATTGATATCTGATCGTATTGCTTTTGTTTCTTCTTTTCAGTTTTTCCAGGATGATTCTAAGCGATTATTAAGACATATTAATGATGCTTTGAATTATTGCCTGATTCGGCTTGTAAAAGTCAAACCTATTTGGGGTATGTAAATCAATAAGAGACATACTTCGTGTTTATTTTTGCATGTCCCTGGAAAATCATCAGTGCAGTTCAATGAGTGATATTGGTCGATTGTTTTAACAAATTGTTTCTATATCTAGAATCAAAGGTTAAACATAGTTGCAATCATAGAATATTTGTTCTAACATTCAACCATATAAATCTGTATATTGTGCTAGGCTAATGGCGAAACTCTATTGCACATTCGTTTATGATCTATTGCATTTTTATTTACTTTCACACTGAATACGCCTGATTATATTAGTATCTTATGACCTCTATACAATGGTAAAACATTTACAAATCAATTAGACTGATTAGTTAAAATGTGTAAATAAAATTGTTCATTCGGCTAAAACACTAAACGGGACCACAATGTATATATTGTTCGATTAAATCTGTATGTAAATATATCTGGCTATATTAGCAAAACTATAACGATATAATTCTCGTCATCTCGAAACTACCCCTGTTAACCTGAAAATAAAGAGAAAACAGTCGTGAGAGGGAGTTGATTTTCAATTCTTATCATTTTAATTATTTGTATTGCTATTTGGGTTTAAATATAATGTAATTATGATAATTCAAATGCTAAGATTCAAACTATTCAGCTAGATGCATTGCCAAACGCATCTAAAGGGAATATATCAATTAAGCCCCCTTCAGATACGATGTTTGTTTCATTCGGGTTTTAAATCGTGTCATCAATATCTAAGTGGAATTGCAATTCCCGGCTCATTGTGGAAGGAGGACGACCCCTTACTTAACCATAAAGGCCGGTCAAGTTTAACTCGGACGATCCAAGCTGTAAATACGACGTCTGAGTCATTCTTACTAGGTCAAGGTTTGTAGAGCCATCGTAATATCGTAGGTAAGTCGTTATAATCATACCAATTCGTTTCCACCTCTGCCATGATTTAAATCAACGCAGAAAGGGTCTTTGTGATTTCAAATACAGTACTTGTTCTACTAGTCAACAGTGGCTGCTAAATGCTTAGATAACGTTATAATCAAAACAATGGTTATGTCTATCGACTTCCATGAGGTTTAGTTCATACCTATTCATTTTAAATCATTTGTACAACAAATTCTTACATCTAAGATCCATTGTCCTCGATAATGCTTCCTGAATACACATTCAGTTTTGTCAATCAAAAGTCGCAAGGCAGACCTTGATACTCACCGGAATCGAACCTACGACCCTCCTGTCCCGAGGTCGACACGCTATACAACTGCCTTCCATGCGGTTATATTAGAGTAAGGAGATTTTAAACATCAATTATTCCATGAGTAGGTTATTTGATAAACGTAATAACTAATTAACTTGTAAACAATACATCTAATTTATTCATTCGTGTTTTTTCTACATTTACACAAGGTACAATCATCACAGGATATGCGTAAGGGAGATAACCTTGCTTTATTATATCCACGCGTATACAGGCATTACCTCCCTTGTCGGTGTAGATGTGTATATGTATATAAATATATTTTAGTGGAATTTAATGCCATTTCAACACTTGTTTTTAGTTTTTAAATGTTTTTCTCTATATGATACCAGTATCTATATACTAAAAAATAGTATTTTAAGCACACTCAGTATTGGAATAATTGACCGCTCACCTGACCGGTCTCAACGCCTCAACGTATGCAATTGTATGAATAAAAGGTACGGTTGAACATGTTACAGACGACCGTAAGTCCCCTGTCAAACCGAACTAATACGTTTGCCAAGAGGTTAAATAGGTAGGCGTTTTCGCTTAACCCTTTACCAAACGCCAATTCTTCAACTGTCCCAAATTGAAGGTGTTTGCAAACGACATTTCCAATTGTGATGAAATTGAAAAATAATCTTCTAATAGTGCAGAAAACATTATGGGCAAAGGAGAAATTGCTCTTCAATTGTTTTGTAATGGGTTAATGTAATGAAAAGTGTAATGCATTTAATGTCTGTCACCAGTACCATTTGCAGAACGATAACAGGGTGCCGTATTACACTCAGTTTGATATCCGTCACTAGATCATGTGATCGCTGCGTGCACCTGTCAGTATTACCTTTCTGCTTTGTTTCACTTGTTTAGTGTTTTACGTTCATTCTTTGTTTGTTAATTTGAATTCAAATAGGTCATATGATACATGGAATAAATGGTTGGAGTCTTTGAATGGGAAATATTATCGGGCTCGATCTCGGACTTTTATCCGATTAGGCTTCGGCTCACCGAATGAATTTGCTACGCATTGCCCGATAACATTTTCTGTTCACGACACCAACTATCTATTCTCTATATTCTTTTTACTTTCTTCCAAACAGAAGAATAGTAGAAAAAAACCTTCGCCTGATGTCAACCCGTAACCTGATCTATACACATGTGTTATATTAGTATACGTTTATGATGTATATATTGAAATATAAAATAGAAATCAAAAGCTATGATGTATTTTAGTCTTCAAAACATAACAAGCGGGTATAAAGAGTGATATTGGCAAGAAATATCGATCACATTAGTAAAATTGCCTTCCCTTAAATAAAGCATGTTTTAATGACAAAGAATCGATTTGTTATTTATGATTCTCTGTCCAGGCACATGGGTCTAGCGGAAAACGATTTTTTACTTAACTTTGTTAGGAATTGCACCAATACACTGGCAAAAATACGGGTTTTTCCCCAACCCAAAGCCCCTATGGTAAGATGGATTGTACTTGCAAATAACCGATTTGTGACTCAACTCTCCTTCGGCAAGGCATCTCGCACAAACAAAGCACCTAGGCATGGCGTGTGGTACTGATATGAAAGCGATTTTTGACTCAACTCCTCTCCTGAAGCAAGACGTGTTGTACTGACAAAACATCAATTTGAGACTCAACTCGTAGGCGCGTTTAAATGCCAAATTGACTTATTCGTGACCCAACTCTTCTTAGGTAAGGCATACTACACTGATAAACAACCAATTCTGCGACTCATTTCTCATAGAGCACGATGCATTGGTCTGCTATAGAACCGCTTTGCGACCCATTTCTCATTAATAAAGGCGCATTGGTTTCCCATAGGACGGTTTTAACATTCCTTATGCAAGGCGTGTTGTACCGATATAGAACCGATTTCTGACCCTACAACTCCTCTTAGGTAAGGCTCCCTAACTAAAGCTATATTGCTGTGTCACATAGTTTTAGGCAGGTCCCGAATGAAAGCTCTGCTGCCTTTGGTAAGGCAGACTATAAAACAAAAGAAGGAAAAGAAGAAAGACATTTTACATGTAAAAGCACAGCTTCTTTGGTTAGGCAAACTATTAAAAGATAGTGTCGCATTTAAAGGCTCAGCTGGAAAAAAAACAAACTATAAAAGAAAAGTAAAAATGAAGAAAAAAAGCAAAGAAAAAATATGTATTGCCATAAGTTAAAACGTCCTCCCGTCGTCCCAAACGCCGTACCAAAAGCAAATGTTAGTAAGAAATACTACGCATTACACCAACCTAAAGCGACATCTCTTCAGATTAGCCCACAATGGTCCTCAATAAAGGTGTATAAAACAGTTTTATAATCCTTCATTGAAGATCATCGTGAGATGCTCATCTCATGGACTGAATGAGTTGTCGCTCTAGATAGATATGTATACAGTTCGTGTAGAAATAATAGCTTACCACTCACGTTTTATTGTTTTCCTAGAACAACATAAGACAAGATAATGAAACATATTTCAATTATTATTTTAATACATTTAATGAAAATATAGTTAAATTTCATCTGAATTAATAATGAACAACACACATTTTTTCGGAATAATCATAACAGCACGTTTCAATAATACAGGCTACTATCTCAATGATTAAACATTCTACCTTTAATTTCCCATAATATACCACTGTGTACATATCAAATATTCGCTAAGTGATAAATAAAGTTCTTGCATGACAAACCGATCAGTTTGAGCATGATTTTAACAAACAAAGCTCTTATATCTAGAGTTCTGTAAAACAGCACCAAATACAGTAAAAACGGAAAAGAATGGAATAAAACAGGTCTACAAGAGAATCGATTAGACTGTTTTTAGGCTAATAAACCTGTTTTTCAAAAAAAAAAGTATAGCGTCTTGTTATAGAAAAGTCGTTACAAGGAAAGTCCTAACGTAGCCGCTATGTAAGCAAATTGTAAGTTGGTGGTTAACTAGTTTCCTCTCTACTGTTACTACGTTGCAAACTTAGTCCCCTTTTAATCAAATAGTTCTGTCTAATAATTGGTTACCATTGGACCCCGCCAGAAACTTCTTTGTTAATCATTTGGCATCTGCAAGATCTGTTTAGGTCTTATGGAGTTGTCAATATTCCTTATGTTTAATATTCTTTGGCCTCAAATAACGATTCGTTTGTAGTTCGTTAACAGTTCGGTAATCTAAAAATAGATCATATCAACAACGTGATCGCCCTGGTTAAATCTTAGACAATGGCGCTACACCACCTTTCAATGGCGCCTTGTCCGACAGCCAGATGTCGGAAGTACAATCCCCGCCGGGGTAGCGGATCTCATGGGCAAGAACGGGACCGTCGGGTTCGAGACCAAAGTCGACCAGGAAGTCCTCGTTGAGGGTCAGCCCGCCTCTCTTCGTGTCCACATCGATCTGAAGCATCATGGCTCCGTTACTGAAACAGACAAAAATGATAATCCGATTTATTTTGTTTTTCCCACTGAATTTTGTTTTATACAGCAACTATAATGCTAGGGTCATTTGATATCAATGGTAAAGGTCGAAGATTCAAGACAATTGATAATGGACGAGGTTTACCAAGCCAAATATCATTTCATTTTATCATTGATTGCAAAAGACACCGGCATATTGTTCTCCAATTTAAAGAAAAAACGCGAAGTTATTCAAATAAAACGAAACCGATTTTTTTTCTAAGTAATCAGAGTAGGAATTTCTAACTGAAGTAGACGATGTTGTGTTGACACAACGTAGTTCACTCTTTTCTTGGTCCATTTCATACCCAAACTTACGCACACAGTTTAATAACTGAAAGGACAAATGCTCTTTTAAAAGTATATTTAAAAAAATAAATGAAAAAAAAGAACGATTGGAAAATCAGTATGAATGAACTGCATCATCCTAAGCGGAATGTTCTATCGGACGTTATGAAAGTAGTTCAGTCCGTGTAGTGATGCGTTATACGGTCACTGACAGAAATCACAAATGTCATACAACACCTTGTCATCGATCGGAAAAGTAATACCCTGCAACTGGGCTAAACTATAAATCTACACATATTCTAGAAAGCGTTCATTGTACTTACTCGCATATTTCCGGATAGAACTGTTTATCCCAGGCGGAGTAGAGGGATGTCGTCACGTACAGCCTCTTGCCGTCCAAACTCAATTGTATCATCTGGGGCGATCCTTTCACCGGAACACCTTTAATCTTTTTGTGGACGGGTTGTTCCTGTCAGGTTACATGTTAATGAGTTAATCGGTGTTGACATAAACACAGATACATGACTTTTTATGATATATGCTCAACAAGTAAAGATTGTGGATTGAGTGCTAGTTTTTAGGAGGCTTGGCTTAGGATCACCTCTTATGACCAAATATAGGGACTCTACTTGCTCGCATGGTAATACGGCTTTTCTCGTCATGTGCGACTTGACCTGCTTGTAAAGATATGTATTCGCGTCGTAATAATCACGGGCACATTATATCAATTGAAAAGTCTACATCAGCAACAAAGAAACAACATGTCTAATTGAGGATACTACCACTTCATAGAGGGGTAATCCTCGGTTTGTGTCACACTTAATCAATGTTCTCGTTGTGACAACACTATGTATATTTTGTATAACCAATTGTTATCAACATTTCAATATGTCCCAGTCATGTTATAACAATTGTGGCAACTGAAAAAAAACTTGTTTACCTTCAGCTCCACGTCGTGAGTAACCTTCACATTTCCCTCTCTGCAAATGCTGCCTCCAAGGAAAATCTGAAATGATTTGAAAATATATACTAGTGTTAGGTTATCATTTACTTAGACGACCAAAGACTATTAAACATTTTGGTGGAATTCTTGGGCTCTGTCAACAGTATTTAATTCATGTCACCGGTATGTATTGATTGTTCCAGTTTACTTGGTATTTGTGTCTATGGGAATCCGAATATTAGCTCTCTGTTTTGAGCGGGGTTTGAACCAAGGAGGCTAATTTTACCATCTCTGACACTTACCACGGTAAAGTTATTTTCGAAAATCCTGACTTTAATACCCTGTATTGTGAACTGACATCAGCACAAAGATAATGGTACTCTTATTTATCCAACTACACTGTATCTTGTTTGGCGGTTAATTAATTGATTTATGATCGATTTAAATTAGCGAATAACAGTAGTATTAAACGAATCTAAAGCAGATACCTTTGAGGCATTACAATATAACAATATTTTTCATTGTTCTGGTGCCAAGGCTAAACCAGCTTCATTAACTGATGCAACATCTTCGGAAACATAATCTGTCCAAAAACAATATTACCTGTCTGGTAACATTATCTGTCCTAAACATCATTACATATCCGGAAACATTACCTATCCGGAAACATTGCCTGTACGGAAACATTGCCTGTTTGGAAACATTACGTGTCCGAATAATTTACCTGTCCGACAAGTTTTGGGTTTCTGGTATCAGTGACGTCATACTGACGGATGTCCCCATGGAGCCAGTTACTGAAGTACAGGTACTTATCGTCCAGCGAGAGGATAATGTCTGTAATCAGGCCCGGCATCTCTGGCAGGGCCCAGCCTTCAACCTTCTTCGGGGGAATGGCGATCACCTTCTCGGCGCACCATGTTCCCACCTGCAATGTGGACAGAGGCGTGCGTACGTATGCATATGCAGTATAATGAAATCAAATCACAGGAGACTATAGTTATCTTGGGGTCAGTACTATGTAATATATTTGTAATATATTACATAGTACTGAACCCAGGATAACTATAGACTTATGTGATTCGAATGAGACAGTTTACTCTTTGGAATATGAGGATGCTTTGGAAAAGTCCGAATTTTATACCCAAATAGTTTACATGTTTATGGAAATAAGATCCTGATATCAACTCGCGTTCTTGAACCATATTACATTAGGGTCGTTTCAGATAGATATCAAATCCAAATTATTTGTTTGTTTGTTTTGTTTGTTTGTTATAATTTTTTAGGGGGAGGGGCTGGTTTATTGTTTATTTCCTCCTTAGCATTGTTGTAAGAGTACTGAAATTTAAAACACAGCACCCACCTTTTTTTAAGAAATTAAACTCCAAACTTACGTTATTCTTGTAGAACCTGAACACTGTCGAGCTGAGGGCACAGCCCACAAACCCCTCGCTGGCCTCCGGATTGTGTAAGAAGCGGATCTCCAGGGGTATCAATCCCTCGGGTCCCAGGTCCAGGGTCTGTTTAAGGGCGTGGGTCGTCCAGTCCCACACGTACAGGAATCGGGAATACTGACCTGAAAAAATAGGGTGGGTTGATTAGGAGTTAATGATGTTTTCAACACTGTTTCAGTCATATTGCGGTGGTCAGTGAGATTATATATGTTCCTTGTTACTTCGCATCAATTCCGAATAGGTGAAAGGTGTGCGTTTTTTATTTCCATATTCTATTAACGGGTAGACCAACCATTATAAGAAGTAAGTAAGTGTAAATGTGAGATGAGATATGTTTAAAGAATCAGTATGGCGTAACAATGATTTAGTTGACCAGGCAGACACTCCGTTGTCTTTTTAGTTTATCATGACTGCAAAAGGCTGACAGAAATGAACATTTTAAATTCATTCGGGGTGGGTTGTGATCACTTACAAAGGACAGACTTACTCTCTGTATTTCCTTTTGTAAAATTGTCCTTATTTAGTTCACTTTATTTTTATTAATAAGAGGTTTTAAATCATGTCACCATTAGTTCAGTTATGTTATAATGCCCGACTCGTAATGGTGGAGGAAGACGCCATACTCAACTCCCCATAAGTACTTGTCACGCCAGGTAGAACCATCGGCATTCCGTACGTATCGTGAAAATTCAAAAGCCGTCACCACAGTTTGAACCACAGCAGGGAGGGGCCGTGTGGTTGCAAGTTATGTCCTCTAACCACTAGGGCATGGAGGCCTCTCCTTATTTAAATAACCTCAGTCGGCCATTTCAAGCATGATACATAGAATAAAAGACAACGTAAATCGCCCTGGTAAAGTTGCCTTACCATTCTCCACATGTGCCGGGTTGAAGCCCGTGCGCCAGGCGTTGGGGGCGCCCCAGCCTGTGCTGATCATGACGTTGTGATAGGGCTGGTACCAGAAATCGTACCCGAAGTCGGAGTTGGTCATCTCCCAGTTCTTCTTGTAGTCGAATGTCTCTCCGTCAAGTATGACAAATCCACCTGAAAAGAGTTCGGGGTTTGGACTGTAAGGATATAGAATTTCTTAAATTTCATTATTGTATTCAATGTTATGCTTATTTTAGATGTACATGTATGTGTTGTTGATAATAGTCTTGTTTCTCAATATTAAAATACATATATCTACATCTATCTATCTATCGAGTGAATCATTCTTACGTTTAACCCTTTACCAAACGCCAATATTTTGACTGTCTCAAATTGGAAGAGTTTGCAGACGCCGTTTCAAAATGTGATGAATTGATACATACTCTTCTGATAGGACAGAAAACATTGTCGGAAAAGGAGAAACTGCTCGTTAAGTCGTCTGCAACAATCAAATCAAATGTCGTTACTGTTTGGTAATGGGTTAAACTTATTTATCTAACATCGATTGTGACGGACTTTGAATCTTATCAAATTTCCTCTTGATGACTTCTGTTTGAATACTCGCGCCGATTTTAGGGTCAGTCCCTGCGTTTCCCCTCGCTGCAAAACAGGGATCGAACCCGGGACCCTCGGTGACAGATGCCGACGTTATACCATTCCACCAGTGTCGCTCACTTAGACTTATTAGTTTAATATACATGCTGAATGGTTATAACGGTATTTGAGAATTTAGGCATAATCTTCCAATACTGATTCATTGATTTTCGATTTGTTTTTATTTGTATACATGTTGTTTCTAGTGCATGGGCCGCGGCCTGAATTGCAATGATCTGAATCTGAATCTGACATAGGTTATATATCCTAAATTGTAAAATATCATTGATGTTAGCATTTAATATGTAAAAATAACCCTTTACAGTTTAAGCTTTTTAACAACATCTTGTTGAAATGAGTTGATGAGCAGCAATATTATAGAAATCATTTTTTCTCCTTTTTTTTGTTTGCTATTGGTTTTTTTTCTCTTAAAGTCTACATGATCTATGTTTCCAACGTTCTCCTCGGCTAATATTCTTATAACATCTAATATAACATCTAAAAGAAAAGTCAAATATATGCTCAAGAAGGCATGAACATCCTGTTTAGGCACGTATGTTTACGCATATGAATTTATCTCATATTGAAAGGACCATTTACATCCGTGTTTCAATCAATCATATTCTATGTCAAACACGGCAATTTTACCTTAAAGTAAATCGCTTGAAAAGACAACCGTGTGTAAATGTAAATGAGTGGTTATACATTGGAGCAAACGGTGAAGAGAAATCATTTCCTATCAGGGACACGGGACACTGGCTTTTTACCTATATAACCATTCTTATGTTTTATATGGGATTGAACGCCATGTCAACAATTTTTTGAATTATGTTACGAGTTTCCAGGATTGACTAGTACAATGATAAGGCCCTGAGGTAGCTTACCACAAGACACTCCGACGGAGCCAGTGATACCGTAGGCGTTCGAATCTGGTACCACCGAAGTACGAGACCACCACCTTAACCAATGGGCCACGCAGGACCCTTCTAGACCACCCATGAAAGACATTTAACGGATGCCTGTTTATCCATGCATGGCATCTTAATATGATTGAAATAGTATTGACGCTATAAAAAAAACACATTTGCAAACTGATACGTTCGAACACTTGACAAAACGATACTGTATGTTACAGGGTCGCTGGAGATGAATTTTTGTATAATTATTGCGGAATGGCAAAAAAGCACACAAAAAAGGGACTCCGTTTCCTTAACACATTTCGATCCGCTCGAAAAAAGCTCCGAATTTAATTGATGTGTACAAACTCTGTTTGTTTTACCTGGGACGATATGAAGCATTTCATTGGTTTGAGAATTTAGTATTTATGGGATTTGACGATTTTACCTTGCATCACTCTATAGCATCAATTTAGTCGGCAAATTACGCACGTTGTGTTTGTATATTTTTTCATATAGTGATTAACGTCGTGTCAACAACATTTCAGTCATATTGCACCTTTCATGGATCCACAAGATATAGGCTATGATGCTGAATTATGTTGTAAAATGACACTCGAACGAAACCAGAGGTTTTTGGGACTCGAAACCGGATCCTCCGAGTTTTATGACCGCCACTTTAACAACTAGGCCATGCAGAACCACTCATTGTGTTTATAACATACCAGTTTAAGCTAGGCACAGTAGGTAGGCCTATAAATCTGATACATGATACATGTACCATAATGAATAAAGGGCGCCGGCAATAAAATCTTTATGTTTATCACTCGTATGTATAGTATTATACGATACAAACTATCCTTATGAATGAGAAACATGTATATGTCGTGTCAAACTTTGTAGGTTGTAAGTCTTATAACCAATCAGGGTTAGTTTTTCGAATAACGTTAACCCTTATAGTGCTGGAACCGACTTCATGCTTATGCAATCAGGTTGGATTCAGACCAGCCGACAAGTAAGTTTTGGCAAGCAGACGACACAAAAATCTTTTTTTTTTAAGAAAATTATCCAGCATTCTAAGGGTTAAGGATTCTCCAAAGTCGTTTATTTCACCTCATTTAGTTCAATTCCTTCTGGATATTGAAAGGAGGATACCTTTTTTAATCTAATTATGACAAAGGCCGAATTTATGCAACAGTTTTACTAAACGATAAGCCCGTTTAAGTCAAACCGAAATATTTGAGTTAAACTCAGACTAAAAGGTATTCTTAACAGGTGTGCTACCACATAGTGCATTTATACCACGCGATAGCCTTTGCTTTTTTTCTTTCTCATTGCAGACAGGAAAAGAAAAGTTATATCTAGACGGGTTTCCCATCCAGATGTCACCCAGACGCTTACCTTTGTTCTTGCCCTCTGCATCTCCCATACAGCTGATCATGATCTCTCCAGACGCTAGACAGTGGGAAGTATGTGGGGCGCCTAGTCCAGCTTGGTTGTGCATTGTGCCAGGCTCCACAGTCTACAAGGCAAACAAAGACTCCTTACACATAAGAATGATGGATACTTTTCTAAAAATAGAAGTTTTTCGTGTCGTCTGCTTTAAAAAAATCTTTAATATCTGCTTCATTTCGACGAGGAAAGCTACTCATAGTAGCAAATAGGTTAGATCAATTTACTTGGCGGCTGGCCTGGATCTAACCTGCCTGCATAGACATGAAGTTGGTTCCAGCACAATAAGGGTTAAACAATTACTTTCTATAAATCTGATTAAGCACCAATGATCTTTTACGACCCATTAATCACTACAAGAAAAAGGGAAGACAGATGCAATTAATCCAAGAAACAGTGCCGTTCGAATATAAATAAATACATATATATTATATGTACAGGGTTTCTACAACCCAAAGACAAATTGACACCTGTAACAAATTGACAGACGATGCTGTTCGCTGTAGGTGCCAGTGACCTAGATATTAATAAAAGATTATAGGTCAAACGACTCTGTAGGAGTCAGTATCCTAATAATAACAAATAAACTGTTGTTGATCAAGCAATGGAAATGATATCCAGAGAAATCAAGCATAATTTCAATGAACATGGAGCGATTTTAACCTATATATTTAACCAAAAGGAAAACAAGTAAAACGATGACTGACCCTGAAGTGTCGAGGGGCGAGCGGGTCTGTCCCCGTATCGATGACGTATATCCGGTCACTATTCAGACACGGCAGCACCAGACGGTTCCGGCTCTTGCTGTCGTCGTCATGACAACTGGAGCAGGCGTTCCAGCCCGTGTGGTGAACCTCATCGGCGTTGTGAAGCATATTCAGTCTGTGGATGACCTGTAAGTAATGCGATACAAATTCCAATAAAATGATGTTTCCATAACGCATAAGGTCGTTAGCAAAATTCGAGCTAGTTACCAAAGTTAAACATCTTTGGTCCATACGTGTGGCAGAATCCTGTGTCTAGTGTGGTCAAGACAATAACGCGTTGATCAACGAACGAAGGCAGATTAAGTGAAACATGACTTTCACACCAATAACGCTAACATCGACACTCGTGGCAAAACCAAGTATTGCCAACGCAATAATATTTTGATCCATACTTACGGCCAATCAAGGTGACTTTTGTTGTAAAAGCAACAAGGCTTTGATCCAAACTCATAACATAATCAAGTGCAATTACCATTGGCAGTAATTCTTTGATCCAGATACAGTACTTGTAATTGGCAGTCAACGCAATAATGCTTTGATCCACGCGAAATGAAGTAACCATTCGCTATAAAAGTATGTATGATATTTTGATTCACACTCATGCCAAATCATGTCCGTCAAGCCATAACTCTTTAATCCATACTCATGGCAAAATAATGTGCCATTTGCGGTCGAAGTGATAATGTTGTGACCCACACTCGTGACAGAAACGAGAGGCATTAGGGGGTCACAGCCATTGTGTTTTGATCCACTCTTCTGGCCAAATTAAGTGCCATTGGCGGTCAAAGCCAAACGTTTTGACAATAACCCATGGCCCAATTGATTGCCATTGGCGGTCTTAGTTTTTACAAAAACACAATGGTCGTGGCATGTATATACCACAAGACGTAACAAATTGCACATATACTCATAATATCCGGTATTGTGGTAAAGATGTTGTTATTGTAAAATTAAATGGTGATGTTATGTTCATGGTTTACGTTTTGCATACTCCAACACTGAAGATAGATGATTGTGGTTAGAAACAATTGAGACAAAAATTGATATTACCACAGCTGTTTCATGGATCGTCAAATCACGAGTTCACATGAAGAAAAATGGTTTGAAATTATATTGAAACCACAAAACGATGTACCGTTGACGTCAGACGTCTCTAACGACAAAAGTTTACTAAGGAAAAAACATAATTCATCATTAATATCGAGTTTGATGCTATGCCATTTCTTTAATTCTTATAACGTATAATGGAGCACCTTGCAGTAGTCCGGTGATGTTGGGTCCACGTTGACCGTGGCCAGATAGTCCGGTCTTTCGTTTCTGAATGCGGGCGGTATAATACATGGTAGATAGACAATCTTCTCTCTCGGACCCTTTTTCATCGCCTCGAGGGGCGTGGCATATCCGGGACCTTTACAACAGGCTGCAAAAAGAGAAGCAATAAAAGATGTACACATCTGGACTTTGCTGGTGTACTTCTCGCCGATGGCATCAGTCAGCCAAGAACGAACTCACTTTGCTGAGGATGAACACATGTGTAAATAGGAGTTTTTGCAGTAAACAAGTACGCCTCGAAACACAGTATTTATGGATCCATCGGACTGTCGATGCTAGCACGTCATTGTCAAAAAAGAACTAAGGCATACCTTCGTAATATGATACAAAGTACAAATTAAATAGCGAGTGTCTGTATGTTTGATCAGTAAGTCTCGTATATTATTTGGTTTCTTTCATAAGGGCGTCAACAACATCTTAGTACACTTCGATGCCCGGCTCAGCATGGATGGTAAAAGACCTCTGGTTTATCTTCCCATACCTGAGTGGAACAACAAGCATTTCTAAGTCAAGCGGGGGAACCTATGATTACATGTTCAGTTCTCGAATTACTAAGCCACAGAGACAAAGTCCCACAGTTTGTTGGATCGTTAACCTTGCTCAAAACGACGAGAAAACTCAAAATTTGATTCAATCGTAACCCCCCTCTAGAATCGCGTCATTTTCTTTTTATCATTGGTCTTTCGCATACAGAACACAAAGTATGTATTTTTGTATTTATTCATTCGCATACAGAACAGAAAGTAGGTCGCACACTTTATACTAGAACATAGGACACTTGATTTCGTCTAACGTAAACAAGACCCGTCCTGACCGAATTTTGGCTTCTGAAGATCATCGACTAGTGGGTGAAATGCAACCGTTACTACTCGGGTACTTTCATGACCCGAGAGATACATCATGTACATACGTTTAGGGTTATATATTTTGTAATTTTGTAATCCTAATTGGAAAACCACATATGTATTCAAGCAGAAAATGTTGAAATTAGAGAGTATGGTTATCAGAGTTAAATAGCAGCTAAAATGACGGTAAATATGTATATATATATAAAAAATAAACGTCCTATTCACAACACTTCGTGGGTCGCAAACTTTCGGAATACAAATTCGAAGGACATTTTCACCCACATAATTCAAAAAAAGGTTGATTTAATCTGCTTTCAACAGTATAACTTTTTTTATTCTATATTTTTCCCATTGCACTCCAAATGGGGACATGTCGAAGGATAAAAGCCCCTATCGAAAATTTGGGCAAATTGCCTACGTGTAAAATGTTCAACCTTGCGAAATTAAAGTGTTGCCTGTCTATAAATAGCGATTTATCTTAACTTTGAATGAAGACTTTGAAACAAATGAGTCCCGAAAACAAATAAATAAAACAGATCAGAACAGAACAGAACAAAGTCTGTTAGAACCTAGGCATAAAAGATCATTGTTCTTAAACATGCATTTAACTGCATAACAATGAAAATGAAATGTGGCTATCAATTTCGAACATATTAACCTTTATCACAAGAAATCTGACATATTGGTATTTAAACAAAAATCTAGCCTGGTTTTATATTTTTACATTGATTCAAGGCACATTGGCAAGGAGTGGCACAATCAATTGTCCCTATTGTCCAGGTTGTCCAAAAGCCATACCGGGCATGTGAATTTTACCGACACTAACTTTATAACTATTTAACGGACATAAACAGGAACATATTTGGCATTTACGGACAAGTAAATCAAAATCATATTTCGCAACCCCTTACGTCCCTAGAAAATGAAAATCTAAGGTCTACATTGAGCGTCTCGTATCAGTTTTATGACTGTTCCCTGAAAAATCCTTGTTCGAAACAGCCTTGGTTTATACCAAAAGGAATATGATGGGAATTAACATTTTCCCGGGGATGATGCCCCCAGATCCCCCTACTAAATGGCTTAGCTACGCCCCTGCGATTTTTTATATGTCTTGATGAAATTGATCGATAGGTAGGACTGTCAATTATTGCATACATGAATAGCTAGGACGATCCTGGATCATATTCTATATTGATGTTTACTGTGTTATTTTCCCTAATTAACTAATTAAGTTCATTTCTTGAAATTGACTCGAGATTTACATTAGGTTAAACCGTTTCTTACATGAGAAGTGAGACTGGGCCAAATTGAAAACAACAAACAAAAAGAAAAAAGCAAGAAAAGGCATTGAGGAACCAATTGATACGTTTGTTTTGTACTTGAATATGACGGAAGTAACCTTAACCATGGTTGTATGAGAGAAGTAGACATTGCCAATGTTCTTTTGCTTTGGTTGTCTTTGGAATGAAAGAATTACTATATGTTTAAGGGATATTAAGCGTTTGTTATGAAAGTCGCAATGGTCACCATTGATTTTGGTCTTTAGTAAGGAGGCAAAAATTAGCACTATGTGTTATAAGCCTTTGGTATGAAGGAAGCAATCGTTTCTAAGTGTCTTTTAAAGCATTTGGTATGAAGCAAGCAGCAATAATTGAAGGAACCTTTTGTTTGAATGAAGCAATGATTTATTTGAAAGGAGCCAGCATTAACTTTCTTTAACTTTGGTATGAAGTATGCAATAATTACCATTGAGTTTTACCTTGTATGACCTTCTTTGGGCTACCCGCGTGACATATGTTGAAACATTGCTGTAGGTTGCGTAATATGGGATCAAATGACCTTGTAACTCTAGCCCCTTACTCATGAACCATGAGGTTATCCATGAGGTTATCCACAAAGTCATAGAATGACCTTGACCGTTGGCTTGTGTTTATGATAGCGGTATCAGTATGTATTCGCTTTTTGACCGCACGATGTGGGGATCTTGTCAACAATTAATGTATCACCCTAAATATACTAGAGTACAGTTATAGTTATGAATTGCTTATATAAACCTGATTCTATCTAGCAACAGTCAAAATCTGAAACATCTTTCACTGCACCTTCCAATGGACCGTATAAAAGGAACCGTTATGAAAAGGGTAGAAATCCCCGTGATTAAACTTATGATGTACCTTTGCTTCTTGGGCAACCACGATGAAGTTTCACAAGACACATGGGAGTAAAGGATCTACGTAAGTAAATCAATATGACCGATTGGTTTCAACCCAATTGGTCACCTGAGCACACATCTTCAAAAACATTTCTAAGTCTGTCTCATGTCTTTGTTTGTTTGTTAGGGGTTAAACGCAGCGTCAACACTGTCTACGATATACAACGGCTGGCCTGTATTCACAAGTACTAGAATATGGCTCTGGAGTAATTTGATATGCTTCATATTTATTTTTGTATACGTATCATAGTGAGATTCACCTAGATTGGTCGATAAAAAGAGCCCTGGCCTTAGACGTGACGTCCCAAAATGGTTAATCATTGAGCGGGAAATTGATCCGGAGCAGCTGGTGTTTGTCACCAAGATCTGCCCAAATCCGGGCTTTCGAAACGTATCAACATACGCACGTAAACATACAAATAAAGTAAAGTATGTTTGTTTATCATCTGCGAAGCCGGAGAAAGTTTGTCATGTGTCTACACGAACGACTATCATGTACAATGCGTATTTTTAAATCTTGGACCAAACGATCATTCCGACATAAAGTTTTGCAGACGACAAAGGAAATTGGTGAATATTGTAACAAAATGTGTCTGATAAAAAATGAAAGATATCGTTTATTTGTTAGACGTTACTTATACATGTACGAGCACGTTCTACATTTCGAACAATGGTTCTAAAATGTCGGTTATAACAGGCATGTCAAATTTTAGCAGTGTTTGAAAACCGGTTAAATGTCAAATACAGTGTACATCTGGTTCAGTGTAAGACGACAGAGAGTCCTTCGCGGTTATGAAAGGCTTGCTGTAGCCTTGCACTGAACCATCGATAACACGAACATACGTGAAGTGGAGTTTTAGTCAACAACTTTATCTGGCTTACTGTCAGTTATATACAGTGAAGCCTCGTTAATCCGGAAATTTCGTTGGAACCTGACTTGTTCGGATTAACGAGCTATTTCTAATTTCGTTGGGACCGGACTTGTTCGGATTAACGAGATATTTCTGAACATATGTAACTTAATGCAGCAGTAAGAGGTTTTACGTCGTATCAACAATTGTCAAACACTTATTTCATGTGATTTATCAGAACTTGTCAACGGCTATGAAGTACCATACCAAAAGACATTCCCCCGAAACCAGTGGCGCCGATGGTGCCCGAATCCGGGACATCCCAGTTAAAACTCTACAACAAAAACAACAGGGTCACACAGGACACTTTACGTATCGGGTTTCACACCTCGTCAACATCTCTCAAGAAGCTATAGAACGCCTTAAATGAGTCAATAGAACTTGTCAATGACTCGCCATCGATGACTCTGAAGAGGCATACCAAAGAAAATTCGAACGAAACCAGTGACGGTGATGAGACCCGAACCAAGGACCTTCAAGTTACAACTCCACAACCTTTAAACCTGGCCCACGCAGGACTCTGTATGTGAGGTGATTTACGCCGTGTCAATAATTTTTCAGAATGTAACTGTTTCCTTGGATTAACCTGTAGTCATCTAGGGCTTTAAAGCGCCTTGCCAAAGACAACTCCTACGTAACCATACGCATCAGCGGGGCTTAAACCTCGGATATCCGTGTTACAACTACACAACCTTTACACCTGGGCCACGCAGGACCCTGTAAAGAGTGTTTGATGTTTGTGTCGTATGCATGTTAAGATGAAGGATTAAATCCATTTCGCCATACATTGTACCGCTGTTATTTGTTTTTGAATGGTTTTACATCACGTCAACAGTATGGCAGTTATAGTGCGATACCCGGTACATAATCGACGGGGGGAAGACCCCCAAACTTTATCAATTGTCATAAGTGCTGGCAAAGCCGAGATCATTGAGATTTCGAAGACCAGTCGGCAACTAACTCTGCTGAAAATCAAAATCTGGTTCTGTGGGAATTTTAACTCATGCGGAGAGGGGATTTGTGATTTAAAGATTTGTTATCTAGGCACTAGGCCACGGAATGCCCCTAAAGGTGTCAGCTTTGCACGGGTCGTTATGTTGATGCATCGCAGGGTACGTTTATGGTCGTTTTCTTGATAGAATACTTAATCAGGAAGAAGCATAAATACCCCAAGTTAGAACGCCAAAGTTAGCGTGTATCGAGCGAGTGCTTCCGTGTACCAATTATAAAGAGAATTTGGACGCATACAAATGTCTCGGATTACATGGTCCCGAGATATTTCAATTGATAGCATGTGTATTCTTATATGTGTGTGAGTAATAACAAATAGCAATGACTTGTCTGCGTCTAGGAGTACTAATGGCGCAGTTTTGCTTTTTTCTTCGTGTGAAGACAATGCATCATATTGCATTTTGAGTTGATCACGTGGTACAAAATTATGAGATCGACAAAGGCATTTGTGTTGGTACCCTAAGTTGTACCGTAATGTGAGGTTGGGTACAAAATGCAATTAGCTAGACCAGACTCCTCACAGTGGTAACTTCTGTAACGTTACCCTTAAGTTAATGTAGTGAAACGGGACATTAACCAATGGGGGAATATTTGGCGCTAGATAACATGCGTTACTTTAAGTATGCTTTATCTCTTTACAAATATGTTACAATCATGGAAACACAAAAATGGAGTGTCCCATTTACTAGATAGATATATCTGGTTTAAGGTTATTTGAAGTTTGTTTTTCGGGAAACGATAACATCTATAGTCATCACTTCCATTCACTATGAAATTATTATGCAGAGAATCAACCTGAACCCATTGGTTTTGTCCAATGAAAACGCTTCTAATGTCACGGAAATACCCGAGTAGTTACGATTGAACCTAAGCCAAGGGTCGACGCACTTAGTGTAATACTGTTCAGTCAACATAAGGTCTAAAGCGAACAGTTCTATACGGTTCGATAGGTTTTGGTGACGCCGTGTGCCTGTGTGTTTACCTTAGAAAAAACGTTTTAAAAAACACCACTCTTTACACTACATGTATATCTAAACAGATCGCTGTAGAGAGGACATTAGACTCATATTCAGCAGACGGCATTTTGAACAATAGTAAAAGATGACATTTTACATAGTCTTTAATGAAAGAATAATGCAGTTCTTTCTTTTATTTTGTCAAAAGTTCCCGAACCAAGAGGAAGAAGTTAGTTATAGCAATGACCTATAAAACAAGCATTATAGAAGTGGTAGCTTGTTTACGTTGGTTAAGAATGCAAAAATGTATAGCAAAACTGCAATTATAACCTAAATGCACATATAACTCTAAAAGAGATTGTTATATACTTCTAAAGCTTCGGTAACTGGTGATTTTGCGGTTCGATTAACTCTTTACCACCTGCAGGCGACATTTTTTTGCTTGAAGCAGACGACTTAAGAAATGTTTTGTTAACATGAAAAAGTTTCAGTTCTGCGGTTGCGATATGTGAATAGATTGAAAAAGCATCGCTGCTAAAAGTAGAAAATGCTTGTGACAAGCAATTTCTTCTTTTGGAACAATACTTTTTGAAAGCCGTCTGCTGCAAGACGCAAAAAAGTGGCGTAAGGTGGTAGTGTGTTAAAGCGTCAGCCATAGGAAGTACAATCGAAGTGTTGTATCGTGGACAAGACCATGTTTTGAAAGGGTTTAAAATGCTAGCATAATAATAATATTGAGCAGGAAAGGGCATTCTTTAAGATTGTCCCTCAATTCTTTCAACTACAAACTTTTCTCTGTCTCGACCCCTATAGATCAAAATGTTCAGAATAGAAAGAAAACATGGTCACTTAAAATTCGTACTTGATACAAAAACGTTGGAATCACTGACAAATGACATTGTGTTCACTTTTAGCAGTTACTCATTTTGTCTTCCTTTTCAAGTCCATGTATCCTTGGCTTCGTCTATATTGTTGTATTAAGGGAAAATGTTTGCATAAATAACGAGTTTACTCTCGTTCTCTCTCGACTTTGCGATTCGGTTTGATGGATGTTCAATGCATCTGTTGCCAAATCCGTGAGGAAATAAGTACATATAATTAATACATGAAATAACCCATTCCCCTATTTGGAGACTTTTGACAGGTCCAAAACCAAAGCGGCAGCAGACGACAAAAATAAACAGCAAGAAACCAATACGGCTATGATTCACTGTATTATGACCCATACCGTAACCGTTTGCCATCTTGGTATCACAGGGAGAAATATCATAATAGACCTTTATTAACACTATATATACACTATATATAGTGTTAATAAAGGTCTATTATGATATTTCTCCCTGTGTTTGGTACAGGATAAAGGCCTAATCCTGTGACTCCTACGGCTTCACATCAGATGAGAAGTATTTTGAACGCAATATTCGTAAAAGGTAGGTCAGGACCATTGTGAAAGAAGAATGAACTACTCTATCTAAAAAGCAAGTATATCATAACGCTAAATCAGCTTACCCATAGCTGCTATATAAATACGTATGTCCCGTGTTATAACAGACCTCCGTACACACACGGCTTCTCTCGGATAGTGGTGAGCTATGCACACTTTAAAACGGGCTGTCAAAAATAGGGACACGTGCTGTAATCAGCTTTGTTTACCAGGGGACTTTACTCCTTCCCCTAGATCGGGGGACTTGAACGTTTATCTCGTTTAAAGATAGACATGTTATGTATGGGTCCCCGTTATATATACATGAGACCTTTCCGTGTCCTCATATAACTAAAGACCACACTTTTGACCAACTCGCTTGTTGGCCATAGGGGAATTATGGACCGGTCCAAATTCAAAGCATTTGCAATACAACAAATACAACAGGAAATCTGTATAACTCTCACGTTTTACAAAAAGGGGTTAAATAACATGAAACGCAATGCGTCTGTTTTGTCCCTCTTACTGGTCTCTGTTTTGACCTCCTTACTGGTCTCTATATTTCTCTTTCTCTCACTCTCTAACTCTATGCAGACGACAGTTAGTAAAAAGATATGTGAATGAAAGGACAGTATTCGCGTATGTTTTTTCTTCATAGAACGGACCGTGACAAAATGATACATGTCAATACATGTGACAAATAAGTCGGTGTGTGCAAAAGAAAACACTTTATTTGCGTAAATTTTGGATTGGAACCACAGTGACAAAATGATCAATATTTCATAAGGAACATTTTATTCTTTTGTCATTTAGGTTTCGAAAGATTTCCACAGGAGATGAGTCTAAGTAAGATAACATGTAGTAATGGGTTAAATCTACGTGATAAAAGAGAAAACGTTCTTGTCAGCTAACAACAAACTTTTATATTATGTCACCATACACCTACCACTAAAATCAGTTAACAAATGAGTCATGAAAATAAGAAGACGTTGCGTTAAATGGAGATAAGACCATGTGATAAAACAGTTTAAGATTTTGTCAGTCGAAATCAACCTGATTTGTTATTAATGGTCACCTTTCGACGTCCATTCAAGTTCAGCAAACAAATGACCAGTTGCAGTTTTGAAAGTGAGAAAACGTTAAGAGAAAAAGAGAAAGTTGGTGTGACAAATTATGACTCTATTGGGTCCTTGGTCTCAAGAAAACATTGCTTGCAGACGACATCTTTTTGCATGAAGCAGACGACTTTAGAAAAGCTTTGAAAGCATGTGGAAATCCTTCAGGTATGCTGTTAATGATATGTGAATAAATTGAAAAAGCAATGTGGCAAAAGGAGAAATTGCTTATGACAAGCAAATTCTTCTTTGTCACAAGGCCTTTTGAAAGTCGTCTGCTGCAAGACGCAAAATTGTTGAGTAAGGTGGTAATGTGTTATATTTTTTATCAGCCGAAATCAATCTTCTGTGTTATTGATGCTCACCATTCCACGACCACCTAATTTAGCCAACACATTACCAATTTAAAGAGTTTGAAATGACGAAAAGTTGATAGATATGAAGAAATAAGACTATATTAAGCTCGATGGATACATAAGTATGATATTTTATTTAAACTCAAGATCTTTGCTTAACTATGAGTATGAATATAAGCACATTAGTTAAATAATAATCTAGAAATTAACTCGTAGTATTAGTTTTTGTTCAAACTTAAGTTTAAGTTATGTAAAATAAATAAACATACTTTTAATAACAAAGTTTATAATAGTGGTCATTAATGCATCCATGTCCTGAGAGATCAGTGATTTCAATGTAACTGGAAAAAATCATATAAAATATCAAACCGGTAAGAAACCTATTTTTCAATAGATCAAAGGGAATTAACTCTTCAATGGCTGTCCTGTGATTTTGTAAGATGTGTTTCCCTTAGTCCAAAAAACCGTACACATTGACGCTTTTGCGGGCAGTGAAGTGAGAAGACACATGTTAAATCAATGAAATAAACAACAAATTCAAATAGAATCTATATCTAAGAATACAATTCGGTTATTAGGGACGGTTTGTTATAAACATGTAAATTTCGTACATAATTGTCAAAGAGACAGTTATTTTAGATATAAATATCATTCCAATAACATAATTTTGGCCCTACGAAGGTTTTCCCAAATTATCATATTGATCGTCGCCTAAAGATACCATTTCTTAGTAACTCAAATACAAGAGACATTAAGAAATAAAAGAATGATTAAGACTAGTTCTCTTCGTTATTTTTTACATTTAGCTTTACAATTACACTCATTTTTTTGTTTTTGTTTTTGTTTTGTTAAATGCATCTTAAAATGATGGAGAGATCTTCAAGTACAGAGTAACATTTTCTCTGAAAGGGGCTTATTTTTAGATGGTCTTCGTACGTGCGTAGTATTTATACTAATTTATAGGGTTCACCCACTTTTTCATTGATCGTCTGCTGTTGATTTAAATTTGGACTGATCAGAATCAATGTCAAGACACTTGTGTGGTTAATGGGACAATATAATATTTAAAAGTTTACATTTATATCGTGGGAGACTCGCCATACGAAGTATTGATCTACAGAATTTTAACGTCTTGTTTCCAGCGTCCTACAAAATCTGCAGACGACGGGGGGAATGACGTCACGCTATCAATGAGACAGTACTCTTCAACATTGGAGGTAGACAGGGAAAAAATGGGACCGGATCGAAGTTTAAGTAGGGAAGGAAAAAAATATTCAGGTAAACATTAGTTTAAACGCATCGACAAGGGAGACACTATGTAGGTATCGATAGAGCATGATTAGACGAATCAAACGATCTGAAACAAGAGAGCAGACAGTCTGTGTTTACTGCAATAAACCGGCTAGACAGTGTGACCCAATTCTCGTGCTCCTATTAGACAGGTGGGTGGGGAAAGATGACAGATAGACCACGAGTCCGCGTCTCGGACTCAAGACTGTTGGGTTTGGACATAATCGTTATTCATGAGAGCCTTCGCTATTGTACGATCTAGTTGATGACGAACGACTGAAGAATTGACCTATTTCTCCAGATGAGGTTTTTGAACTGCTCCAATTCGAAAGCAGGAGCAGACGACAATTATGAAGTCGATGTTTTTTTTTGCAAGATTTGGTAGAAAAAAATGGAAAATGAATGAAATGCATTAAGAGCTAAGTTAAAGGCAATTGTGACAGAGGTCCCAAAGGGGTCTGCTTCCCAAGTGCCAAACCAACAATGTTTCAATTCTGCGATACCACCAATGTTTCAATTTTTGTAACAGCTTTTCTGAATTCTCAATTACTAGGCTAGGGCTCTAAAGTGACTTGTCAAAGGCCACTCCCACAAAACTAGAGGTCTCAGTGGGACTCAAACCCGGAACCCCTGAGCTTTGAGTCCACCACCTTAATCACTAAGCCACACAGAAACCCCTTGATTATATTGATACAATAAAAAAATGTCTTAAAGCTTCTTTCCTTACATGATTAGATAGTAAGTGATTATTATTGTATTTAAAGATACTGACAATGATGACCTTACAAACTATATTATGTTTCAGATTACATGATTTAGAGAAATGATGGCCCTGCCAAGCGGTCTAATCACCCATCATTATGAGTGATACACGAACTGATGCGCAGAAGATCAAGGCAGAGAATTATGGGAACAGTGTGGTACACAGTCTTAGTAAGCTACGGGAACGAGCAGAGCTTTGTGATTTCAAGGTCTCTGCGGATGGAAGGGTGTTTGAGGTAAAGAGCATGAAATGACTTTGTTTTGTTTGTCTCACACATTGGGGTCTATATTTGTCTTGGGGGTCAGTATAATACTGTAGTATATTACATAGTACTGACCGAGAGATAAATATAGACCCCTGTGGTCTCACATAGCGTCATCACAGCCTTACTATGCCTGGCTAATAGATGAAAGAAGACCCCTTCATATGTGCAGTGGTAAGTGTTGGCCATTTGTACAGATTTTCTGGGTTGATCCCCTTTAGGGGAAGTGAAAATCGCCGGGACTAACCCACAAATCAGCACAAGTACTGGTTTAGAATCCAGGAAGCAGTCATCGAGAGTGAATTAAAGTAACTTCAAGCTCCCTTCACAATTGATGTAAAATAAATAAATTTAAGACCCCTTCCTTACTACCGATTATTCTACCTAACTTGACAAGCCCTTGTGGGCAGTTAAACTTTGGGTATTCCTTCATCTAATATTCTATAATGAACGGAGCATAGCAATAGAACTGAAATACTATTGTTGTGATGTAAAACCCCAACAATGGCTCACCTCACCAAACCTTTGGATGAGACTTTAAACCGAGATCCCATCCTAGAATGATTAGCCTGGATTGGCTAATACAAAATGGACGTAAAACCAATAATATTATACTACAATATATTAAATAAGTAAAACTCAGGAATTGGTCTGAATTGCACAATTGACATCCTTAGAATTATATTTGCTGATGAATAGTTCATTACCAAATGTTGCATTTACATAAGGGTTCCATGCATCTCAATATAATGAACATATCTTTTTTTCCAGGTGCACAAGTGTCTGCTGGCGGCCACAAGTGATTACTTCCGGGTCATGTTTGGAGGGGTTATGACAGAGAGTAAACAGAATATGGTGGATTTGAAAGGTAATCAACCCATTTCCCCTTGCACTGATTATGAGACTGATCCGAATTGAAAGCAACAACAAAAGGCTATAAAGAAATATAACAAAAAACAAACAAATCATTTTCTTGAGATATTGCTCATTATGAGCAGTTTCTTGTTTTTGTTACTATGTTTTAAAAACAATGATATTCAAGACAACTCAATTCATCTTCAAACTATAAATAATTAGACTACTCAAGTATTCAGTGGAAGCGTATAGTAAATGCTTCAAGTTTGTGAAGGAATTAATATAGCTTGCGTTGACTCCTACCTAATTGTTTAATGATAGTAAGTGCTTAAAGTTGGTGAAGGAATATACTCTTGCATTGAATTTTACTCAATTGTTTAGCGGAAGACTCTATTAAGTGCTTCAAGTTTGTGAAGGAATTACTATAGTCTTGCATTGAAAGCTACTCAGTTATTCAGTGGAAGACTTTATAGGAAGTGTTTCAAATTGGGGAAGGAATTGATAAGTATATAGCCTTGCATAGAACCCTCATACTGTGCATGTGGAAAAAACCATGAGGCAATTACGCTGATCAAAAAAACTTTTCTGATTGCCAGGTGTGACTGCAGATGGACTGCAGCATGTTCTCGACTTCATCTACAGCGGTGAGATGAGACTTCACTACGACAACTTGACAGAGATAATCAATACCGCCAGCCATCTACAGGTACAGTCGGGGCTCGACCTCTGTAGCACGTACATTATCTCCCTTATGACGTTTGAGAACGCGGAGGACTTTCTAAACATCGCCGACACCTACTCCCTCGACAAGGTGTTAACCCACTGGGACCATCTGATACAGAGCAATTTCTTCGAATTCAGTCAGACCCAGCAGTTCCTCAAAATGAACGCTCAATCGTTGGTGAACCATCTCTCCAAGAACAGTCTGCGTATCGCCTCCGAGTACAAACTGTTTCGCTGCATAGAGAAGTGGTTTCACTACAACAGCTCAAGGATCAATATGCATGGCCAGGCTGTGTTCAAACACATCCGATTCCCGCTCATGTCGCAAATGGAGCTCGCGACTGCACAGGAGAGCGAGGTCGTGAAGCGATCGCCTCAGGGGGTTCAATACGTAGCGAAAGGATTTAGATATCACATAGACTGTGAGGAAGGCCACCCTTGCATAGAGATGGCCTCTACTCTAAGAACTGATCGCCAATTCCTAGTGCTGGTACATTACGGGTCGTCCTATATGCCGTTTCAGATCACAGCCTTTGATAATCAAAGCAACATGTTCTACCGACTGTTTTCCGACGTAAATGGTAGCAGGGATTGCAGAGTGGCTGTTATCGACAATTTTGCTTTCATCTGTCGGGTGGTCGACTTTGGAGGGGGAAGTTTGATGAGCTCAGTTTCCCGGTTTGATCCCCGGCACCTGCGTGATCAGGAGCTCCGTCCTATGAGACGTCTCAGGATAGACTTTGCTCTCGTGTCCGTCGGGAAATACCTGTATGTGTTCGGGGGCCTCACGGAGCAGTTTGCCATTCTCGATTCTGTCGAATGTTACAACGTGATGACCAACACCTGGGAGGATTTACCTCCCCTGCACGCTGCTACCCATTCTCTTGCTGCTGTGCGTTACGAGGATAAAATCTACCTCAGTGGTGGAGTAGTCCTGATGGGGCAGGACCGCCAGGCCATGAACTCATTCACCTGTTACCACACTACCTCACGCCATTACGAGAGTAAACCCGGGATGCTGTACGCACGTCGGCTTCATGACATGGTGTTGGTGGGCGAGAAAGTCTACGTTATGGGTGGAATCCCCCGCACAGGGACCCCCCTTCATGGACAGATTCCTATTGAATACTACAGCCATATATCCAACCAATGGACCCTTCTATCCAATACGCTCAGCGGGAGATCGATTGGTCATTACATGTACTTTGAGGACCAAATTCTGTCGCTCGGCCATGAGCATCACAACGCGACGGAAGACGAGATCTGGTCGTACTCTCCGGAATCCGACACATGGGCTCGGTTTCTAAAGGCACCTCAGCGAATGAGTCTCACTCAAGCCATGTGTGTAAAACTGTTTGTTAATTTTGGTGATGAGAAGGTCCTGAAACTGTTCTTAAAGGACAAATGACGCCAGAAGAGATGCATGTGTGAATAAAACAATAGCAGACTTAGATAAGTAGGTGTAAATCTGTAAAACTCATGGCAGTTCCATTGGCTATGTTACTGCTACCAACGCTTTTAGAATACTTGACTGAGATTTCAGTCTTTTTCTGAAGATACTTGAGTCTTCTACTAGCTTTTACTGAACTTAATTATTTATTTTCATTTTGATATCTTTGAAGAATTAGCAGTATCAGTCCCTAAATCAGAAAAAAGATGTATGCTTTAAATTAACATGTCTTGTCGAATCATTTTAAGCGATTTATCTTTTTGTCACAATAAGTTCTTATGTATTCTTCAGTGGATGTATTTAAGTGAGTAAAGGATTTAACACAATTAGCATTAACAATTTTAAGTTTTGTTTTGTCATCTTGTGAAAATGATGTCTCTAGAAAAATTAACATGACAATGGTTCAATGCAAGATTATAGCAAGTGCTTTACAAACTTGAAGCACTTACTATAGTATTACATTGAACCCTTGATAATATACCTCAAGACTTCAACATCTGAAGAGTGATAACCAATTGTGGAGTCTAACCTATTTTCAATTACATTTGAGCTGCTTTTTCTTTATCAATAAATCATTGCAACAATTCAACTAGTCCTAGAACTAAAGTGATGTTCTAAAAACTATTGATCTTTGCCATTGAACTAATGAACAATTTAAATACATCTGGGTACCGTTTTACTAAACAGTTTACGCTTAAGATTCGCGTAAGTCTTAAACAACAATTCATTTTATTTCAATATTGGACGAAGCAATATTGCAAAGTGACACATCATTGGAATCGTCTCTCCGAGACGCTTCCAATGAAGTGCCACATTGCAACATTGTACTTTCATTGAAGATACTATCCATGTTTATCAATTATGACTTACGCAAACATTTTCCGTATGTTGTTTAATAAAACAGGCCCCTGGTGTAAAGTTTGTTTGTGAGGTATTTAACGCTGTCAGTCTGTTACGGATCCTCCAGTACTAGTTAGGCAATGGCTCTGAAGTGCCTTTCCAGAGGCCACTCCCACGAAACCAGGTGTTTGTCGGGGCTTGAACCTGAGACCTCCAAGTTCTTAGTCCTCCACCTTAACCATTGGCCCATGCAGGACCCTTGCCATTGAAATAAATGAACAGTTTGAATATATCGGGTGTAAAGACTGCGAATGTTATAAAATACAAAATGTTGAAACATAAACAATCATTTATGCATACTTTTTTAATATTTTAGATTTGTTATTTTATAAAGATGCAACTCAATCTGGTGTTAAATGAAGTCTAACTCAAGTTTGGTAAAAAGAGAGTAAATGAATAAAACTTTAATAACAATTTATTGTGGTAACGACTTTTACTTTACAGAGAATTCTCCTATTTGTCCTAGCCACTGAATACATGCAATCCAATTTGTAAGTAAATGATGAACAGGGCTGTGGCGAAGATTGATTAATTCATTATAAATAAATTGGTTCTTTTCTTCCGTAGAATAGTTCAGCTATTCTCAATTTCTTTCACCGGGGTCCTTGTTCTAAAGGAACTATCACTAAGATAGCGATCTGTTCGCTCCAACTATTAAAATGGCAATTTAATCAACCCCTTTCTTTAAACAAAAGGGCATTTTGTTTTTTCATAATGAAATTGCTCAACACCTGTGTTTTTATCTTAACCCTTAGAATGCTCGGTGGTTTTCAAAAAAGTTTTTTGTGTCATCTGCTTTCTAAAGCGTTCAATATTTGCTTAATTTTGTTGAGGAAAGATACTCAGAGAAGCAAACAGGTTAGATCACAGGCCATCCGCCAATTTACATGCCGGCTTTGATCTTAACTTTTTGCATAAGCATGAAGTTGGTTCCAGCACTATAAGGGCTAAAAGGTAAAACAAGCTTCTATGCTTTTCAGCATTTCGTTGACAACATTTTACCCATTTTGAAGATGAAAATAAGGTTTATCTTTATGCAGTCAAGAATTTGTGAGACTGATGTAGCGGTATATCTTAAAACTCTGCCGCTCACATACTGGTAATTCAAATTAAGATCATTCATATCAAAATAAACTGTTTCAATGCTTTACTAAATCTGCAAGATGTATCTTCTTCATATTAATGTACAACACTCATTTTTAAGTATTATAGTAGGATGACCTACCAGTACTAGGCCAGGACACGTGCGATGCCCAGGGACAATCCTTGATTAAATAAGTGATCGCCTTCTGGGATCGAACCTGGGTTGGCAGGTCTCTTGTCCCCAACGCTAACCCTTACACCAATGCAGAACCAGCATCTTTATGAGGAGTGAGCACAGTATCAATAGTCTATTTTATGTAACTTTATAGATCTGATCTGTGATGCCATCTTATACATAGAGGACATTTCATTAAAGAAGCGATTAAATTCTAAATCTCTGAAATAGTCCTTCCAAAACCATTCCAACAAACAGAATTTTACAACCCGACCTAAATGAAAGCAACATGGTCAGCTCACCTACCCATACTCCTGGGAAAATAAAGAAAGGATGTGTTGCTTAATTTCCCTGGAGATCAAGACAAGGATGTTGTGTTACTAAACAGTTAATGCTTAAGATTTCTGCAAGTTCAACACAACATTCCCTCTTATTTCAATATTGGGCTGAGCAATATTGCCAAGCAACACATCAATGGAATCATTGCTTCCATTCCAATGATGTGCCACATTAAAATATTGTACCTTCATTTAGGATACTATCTATGATTATCAGTTTTTACTTGCATAAATTTTTTTTATATGGGTTTTACATCACATCAACATTATTTCAGTTAAGTAGCGATAGTCGACTTAATGATGGAGGAAGAAATATGTTCTTTAAGATGTGTAGTAAAACAATACCCTGGTGTAGTTGGGGTCTGGCTGCACGTTTTCTCACCTTGGTTACATCGACGCCCAATGTATGACCCACAAATGCTACTCAAGATTAGTTCCCCAAACAAACGTCATTCCCAAGATATTTGAAATGAATTTCGATTGTGTGGGGAAGAATGTTGTAGGGGGTCTCAATTTACAAGGTAGATTTAAATGTGTAAGTGGGCTCGATAGTTGTCGGTAAGGCCTTTGCAGAATACCCCGGTTTGAGACCCAGTCTTGCTGCATTACTTCAAAAGAGCTTGATTATAGAAGAGAACATTTGATAGACAAAATTAGATGTTGAAACAATAGTGTTTGTATTGTTGTTTGATATATAAAATATATATTATTTATATTAAAGAAGCTATTGTAAGCATAATTAAATCAGGAAGCCTCAATTTATCTGAAGTATGAACAGTTTATATGCTGTAGATCTCAAAAGCAATGTCACGCTTTTGGATTAAAATATTTGTTTATTCACTGTACGCAATTCAAAGAATTGAATGACACAATTTGGCTTCCAATGACTATTCTTCAGTGCGTAGTTTTCAAGAAACAAATGTTCTTTCAAATTTTTGCATTTCTATGAACAAGCACCTTCAGTGTACTATTTCTGGCAACTAATGGGTTTCAATCTAAACTGAATAAATTAATCATCTAAATAGCTTAAGTACCCAAACATCTAACCATTGGGCAAATGGTTGAATGTGAGCATATACAATAGATGGCAGGACTTTTTCACATTATATAACAGGGGCCCATTAACCCTTTCCCAAACAATAACAAGTTTGACCACTTTGTTGCAGATGACTTTAGAAAACCTTGTGGAAAGGAGAAATAGCACGTAACAAGCAATCCTTCCTTTTCCCACAAGGTTTTCTGCTCTATCTGAAGAATATTTTTCAATTTCAATGTCGACTGCAAACTCTTAATTTGGGACAGGCGAACATTTGTTGTTTGGGTTAAAGGCATCTTTCAAATTGGAACTTTCTTTAAAATCGTGCAGCTTTTCCCCAAATTTAAAGTCACACCAGCTTTTTGGTTTCCAAAATTAGTAATTTCATTGATGTAATTTCCCAAAATTAGCAGGCATAGGACGACAAGTAGAAGATTGATGACCTATGTAAAAGAATTCAAGGCAAATAACCTCCTTTAAAATCAAAGAATGAAAGAACATCTTCATTCTGAACTAAATCAAGGACAACGGTTACAGGAGGGTTCAAAACGAGGCAACAGAAAGTCCTTCACAAATGTGAAGCTCTAACTATAACCTAGCACTGAACTCTACACCTGGATTGAAATTCGACATGGTAGCTATTACAACATTAAAGGCCAATCTCAAATAAAGCAAAAACAATCAGCAATACATGTTAATTTTATTTCTTAATTTATGAGAACATAAGTAAAAAGCACTAAATCTCCCAAAACACAAGCATTTCCGTAGCTTACATTTACTGTGATTGCATCATACCCCGAGGTCCAATTGTATTGTATAGAAGCAGATTACTAGATAAAGAGACATATATTCACCTCGCAACTTTGCAAACACTTATGCTGGTACTGGGCTTGACTATTTTAAAGAGTTTCAACAAAATAGAATTGGTATAGTTGATTTGTAAATACTGCAGGTTAAGACTCAAATATGTCCCTTAATCTAGACCATGCAAAAATAAAGCTTCTCATGGGTAGACATTCTTATGTTCAGATAATAATTAACGCGAGCCAATCTGGTGTTACTGTATACATCATGAGACATCTTAAGTAATGAATTTAATTGTCCATCGAACTCTCCCATGATGCACCAGGATACGTCGGCACTTGATCATAACCATATCGTCTTAAACGTCTGTGTCATTCTGTTCTTTGAATAATAATGAAGGTTGATTGTGGTTAATACAGCAGGCTAAAGTTGTCCATTTTTACTGTAAAAGAAAAAAAGATAATTAAGTTTCACAACATACATTGTAATAATTTCTTTTTCTTCTCATTCCTTTCATTCTTATTTTAACGTGAAACACTGGAAAGTATTTCTCAAGTTACAGCAAATAAGTCCATCATTGAGGTTACAGTTTGTGACAGAAAAATGTATACATGTTATACCCAGAACTTCTAATTCTCCCTAAAGCAAAAATCAGCAGAAAACACTGCACCATGTTGTAAGGTTGTGCCAACTTTGCAGGCCCATTATGATGAAGCTCTGTGAATTATCTCAATTTGTTTTTATATAACCTTTTTGTTTCAAAAGCATTAAAGTGGTTCAGAACTAAAATAGAACACATCTTAATAAACAATTTCATTTTTTCAAAAAAATCAAATCATTTAATAGAAACTACTGGGGCACATTGCTCACAAGCTATGACTCCTTTTATCATGTATGTGTAACTTATACATTTATTTCATATGGAATTTACATCACGTTCTGATATATGCAATTCTTAATGATGGAGGAAGACCTCATACTTTACTGCTCATAAGGGCTGATCAAGATGGGTAGAACCATTGGCATTCCATGAAAGTCGGTTGTCAAGATTCAAATACCTTCACTAGGATTCAAAAACACACAGAAGGGCCATGTGCTTTCAAGCTCTGTATCCATCCCACTAGGGCACTGTTGCCAACATAGGTGTAACGTAGGTAACATGCTACAAGTGCATCAAGACACACATATTATAATGAATAAGTTTCATACAAATACTTACTACTTTTTCAGGGAAGAAAGAGTCGTTCAGTGTATACAAGGTGACATTCTCTCCAGATTCGTCGTACACACCAATAAAAATGGGATCAAATCTTTCGTAGTCAAAGTCTATCCCTGAAATGAAGTCAAATTGTAAGGTAAAAGTTTTGTTTCATTAAAGTGTCGCCCCTAGTGAAAGGGCCAGCAAGTTTGGTGTATGAGACACTTTCAACAAATTATGCCAAGTACACCCCCCCCCAACTTCTATCACTTTGCCAGGCAGTTAGCGGATATAAGTTGGTAACCATTAATTGAACTAGCTTGTGGATCATCTGCCTCAAGCAGACACCTTACCATTTAGGCCACAGTGACGGATATAAATGTAACCAGAGCTTAAAAACCTTCTAATAATTTAAAAAAGAAAAGATTTTATGTCATATCAGTCTGTGGACCCATCACCAGGATGCCTTCATGAATGATAGAATACTGAATACTTTTTCCCTGTAACTGACTGATTTAACACATAAATAAAATAGTTTGGTGCAGAGAAATTAATAAATTATGCAAATTCTGCTCAAAAGTAGTACAGTTATGATACAGCTCTCTGGAGTTCACCAGTATAAGGCAGGGCCCTGCAGTGTCCTGCCTAAGGACACTCCAACAAATGTGCTGTTTCTGATTACAGGAAAAGGATGTATCTTGCTCCTCCTCCTGTCCTTTTGAAAACATGTGGTTTGACTATCATTTAAATCAATGTTACTCCAATTATTATTGTGTCCTGTCCAAAAAATGTTCAAATATAAAATATGAAAAACTAGCCTGATTAAATGGTCTTACGTGGAGGCAACCATCCTTATTTTCGATGCAACTCTTACCAAGGATAGCAATGTTTCCTTAAAAACTTTTCCAAAAAGTTAGCTAGAAACATTGACATACCATTTCAAATCTACTTCAACAGCGATTAGAATTGCAACAGAAGTCTTTTAAGATGTCAAGTTAATAGACCCCCCCCCCACCTTCACACAAAACATTTCAGCTATACACTATCTGATACGATTACTAAATGTGGTTTTAAGTGATGCTTAATTACAACCATAAATCATATGATTGGTAAAGTGTTTAAGACAAGATAAAACAAGACTTAGATGTTGATAAAGGTAGGTTAACATACTTGCAAATATATCTACATCACTAGGGCTTTCATACAATTCTAAGAAGTTGGCTAGAACCTCCTTCATAATTTTGGCGTCATCTGCTCTCAACTCTTCATATCTCTTTGGGTCTCTCTCTTTCATCTGTTCAAGAACTCTGAAATAAACAGACAACCATTAGGATTTTTTTTAATTGGAAAGGTTTACTCATTATGAAGCATATTTTGTTTATTCTAAATTTTGCGCTAAGCTGATCATATCACAAAAACTATGATATTTATTCATAAAACCAAGACGAGAGAAAAGATTAAGCCAGACAGGGATTTGAACTGGGTACCTCTACAGACAATGCATTCAAGGCCATGTATGCATTTAACTATGAATCATAAACCCCAACCCCTATTACATTCAACTTTATTAACTTATAATGTATGTTGTTTAATGCCGAACATTTTTTCAGTTAAGTAACGACTTTCCTGGATCCACCAGTACTAGACTAGGACTCTCAAGGGACTTGGCAAAGGTAACTCCCAACTAACCAGAGGTGTCCCTGGGGCTCAAAACATTGGACCCCACAGTTTAAAATCCTCCGTCCTAACCACTGGCCATGTAGAACCAGCAAGTAATCATTAGAACAGTCTCTTAAGAGACAATTCTATTAAGTAACATGATCAGAATTATGGGAAAAGTTCAAAATAGTTTATTTGACATCAATTGTGAAAGATTTTCTTACAACAAATATCAATTACTCTTAATTCTGCATACTGGATAAATAGCCAATGCATGCGCCAAATGTGGATTAATGAAAGGCCAGACTCAATAGTGAACAATCTCCTCACTGAATCCATTAATCAAATGTTATATCACTATACTGTAAACAAAAGGCCCTGATGCTCCCTCCCTGCCCATATTTAAACATGCCTTTCTCCTTACTTTTTTAAATGTGATCTCATGTATTTTCCCAGAGCTTTTTTGTTTGGGAAAATAGTCAAGTATTCCTCGAATTTGTCCACGCCATAGTTTTTACAGGACAATTCCTTCTTTTCTGAGTCCTCCAGCTGTTCAGATTCCTCCTCTGCAGATGCGTTGGCTCCGATCTTACTCTCATCAATACCAGTGCTACATGTGACCAACTGCAATCAGAAATGAACTTGTATCAAAAGGAGCCAAGATTTTCAAAAGCAAATCAAGTGTTCACTGCAAGACTATAGTATGTGATTCACATTTGTGAAGCACTTACTATTGTCTTATACTGACCCCTTCATTTAACATACCCTTTATCATCTTGCCAGCCAAATAGACATGCAAAAATACTGAGTCTTGTGAAATGGTCAATTCATGGCTAGGAAAGACACAGAATAACTCCTAAATATTGACCCACATGTTTCCATATTTGAACATATTGTATCAAACTCTTTGCATACAAAAAGTCCTCGTACAGTGTAAACTAGTACATTCAGGGCCTCCTTTAACAAAATAGAGAAATTGACAGAGATTTTGAGCAGAAAATAGGCGAGGTTAGATGTCTGTCTTAGATTTAGGGGTTGCATCTAACTAAGACTGTGAGATGTGCTCAGGCGAGCTCAAGAACTTGTTATGAATGATAAAAGTATGTACCAAAAGTTGGTGAAATCAGGTTTAAATTTACTATCTTTTAATGAAATGTTTACAATGTAACTACTGACAATGCTGACCAATATTCTGTTTTCTCACTTAGACAAATTATATCACTATTTTCTTTAAGTCAGAATCTAGTTATTAGCGTTCGAAATGAGTTAGGTAAAGCTGGTGTTAACTCTGATTACCTCACATGCTACTCCAAGTATTCCCTTGTCAAGTTTATCCTTCTTCAGTGGGGGAGAGTTGCTGAACCATTCCTGTCCACAGGCTACAAAAAAGAAACAAAATATTTACCAAGACCGACTTTACCTTTCAAAACCAGGGGCGACAAAACTCATTTTCTTTTACTTGCATGTAGATGACAAACTAGTTCTGCATTTTTCAGTGTAATGTTTATATAAGTAATAAATTTCAGTAAAAGCTCACTCTTCTGTTAAGACTTTTTGACATGCCGGGCTATACAAACATTTGACATTGCCGCACCTGGAAGCAGTTTCTCATTGAAATGAGTACATTTTTTCATACATGAGTGTTACTGTTTGTACTAGATACAATGTCGTAACGTCTTGTGGCTGATATCTAGTTGCCACTGATGTTACCATCACGCTCATCACTTTTTGGAGCAAAATCAATTTCAACAACCACATGATAGATAACCCTTTTATGAAAACCCTATATAGCATAGTATTGTCCAAAATATCAAATCAAACAGCTTGATAGAAGCTAAAATTTCTTAATTAAGTTGCATTTCCTTATTTTTGGTGAAATTAAGTGTGAAACAAACTGTTAGTGGCCTTTTTGATTTTTTCGCAACTTCTCGCACTTTCTGCTTTAAACATATGGTAATTACCCACTGAAGATGTAGGGCTCATCCAATAAAAATACATGTTTTCCCCGCCTTTTTTACGACTTTACTACAACTTCCAAATATGAGTACTACTACAGGTTTGGCTTCGCCCAATTTGACCTAATTTGGTTGTCACTTGTTCCATGATAGCCCTAGATATCCTCATGAAAACCGGAATGCATTTGACAAATGAAATGTATAAGGATTACGATTATATGCATATGTTTAGTCAGGTGAAGTTTTGTCACATTTAGTTGCCCAATTTTTTAATTATCGTAGCGGTTGTGATACACAACCTGCCTGCTCCAAAGAGCTAAGAGGGCGGAATTACTACTGTGTCCCAGGTAGATACGATGTCGTAACGTCTTGTGGCTGCTATCTGGTTGCCACTGACGTTACGATTCCACGCTCATCACTTGTTGGAGCAAAATCAATTTTAACAACCACATGATAGATAACCTTTTTATGATAACCCTAGCATAGTATTGTCTAAAATATCAAATCAAACAGCTTCATAGAAGCTAAAATTTCTTAATTAAGTTGTATTTCTTAATTGTTGGTGAAATTTCGTGAGAAGCAAACCGTTAGTGGCCATTTTGATTATTTCGCAACTTCTCGCACTCTCTGCTTTAAAAATATGGTAATTACCCACTGAACATGAAGGGCTCATCCAATGAAAACACATGTTTTTCCCGCCTTTTTTACAACCTTACTACAACTTCCAAAGATTGAATACCCCTACATGTTAGCTCCGCCCAATTTGACCCAATTTGGTTGTCAATTGTTGCAGGATAGTCCTGGATATCCAAATGAAAACCGGAAGTGATGGATTTGAGAAATGAAACGTATAAGGATTACAAAAAATGCTTCTATTCTCTTAAAATAATGGGAACATATCAACTTTTGGACCCTGAGGTATGAGATATTATGCATATGTTTAATCAGGTGAAGTTTTGTTGCATTTAGTTGCCCCATTTTTGAATTATCGTAGAGGTTGTGATACACAACCGGCCTGCTCCAAAGAGCTAAGAGGGCGGATTTACTACCGTGTCCCAAACAGGACACGGTAGGAACATTACTTCTATGTCCCAGGCAGACACGGTAGTAACATTACTTCTGTTTGTGCAGATTGAAGAAGCTATTTAGACAATTCTGAATTGGGAACACATTAAAACAATGTATGTGCCATAAGTGTTCTGCTAAAGTAAAATGAATGCAACAGGAGGGTACAATCTTTAATCTTATCTGTTTTACATTGGTAACCGTTTTACATCAATTTGAAGATTGAAGCTTGTTCACAGTCTATGAACTGCTTTAAACATTTTCATATCTTCTGTCATCAGAATGTTTCCTAATGAAAATCATACAAATGACATCAATTTAAACTAATACTGTCCCATTAAATTCAAACAGGCACGAGACCCTATGTGCGGTAGGCGTCAAACAAAAGACAATGGTGACGTATGAGGGATGTGTCATCATTATTATGGCAACAATATGACAGGCAATAGATCTAACGAAAAAACATTATACAAAACCGTTTCCATTGTTATTTGTTATTCTGAGAAACTATTCACGAAAAGGTTGTTATAAACAAGGCGACATACAATATTCTGATCAGTTAGAAGAGGGAAAGTCTCAATAGGTGGACTGACGTCAGAAAAAAATAGAAAATATAGCTCATCAAAGATAATTGGGTCAAACTTTACATCTTAATAAATAAAAAAAATTAAAAAGGTTCAACATACGATCGGAGAGACATTTGTAGACTTCCATTATTCAATGATATTGGCGGATATTGTGGGAGTTGCACAATGTTTACACCGCTTAGGTTACGATCAAACCGGAAAAGGAAGTTGAACAAGCGAAATTCCCAAAGCGATTTGTAGCCTATGTTTATTCGTCAAATTAATTTTTCGCTTTAATTCTCATACGAAATCTTTCAAAAGGGAAGACTTTCAATTAAAGTAATCTGATTTCAAAGACAACATCTGATTTCAAGGCTTCCTTTGTAAACAGATGGTTCTGAAAGGTTGGAGAACACAAAAAGATGAAGAAGAAAAAACGTACCAAACAAAAACCAGACAAAGTAATTAAAAGGATTAATGCATAATGGATGAAGTTTACTATTGAGTTCATCCAGATGATTAAGACGTGAATACTTTATTAAAAATTGAATTAAACAGTTGGACTAGTTATAGCTTGGAGAATTCGAGTCATTAAATGTCGAGTGGGTCTTGTTGCTTGTGATGTACTACTTTTACTCCTTTGATCTAAACCGGAAGTTAAAATCACAAAAATGGCTGACAAGTTGGCACAGATCCTCGAATTTGGGAAGATTTTATCAAATTTTGACATTCTTCACCAATAACTGCATTTAATGCACAGGGTAATTAAGAATTACTTTTTGATTTAACACATAGAAATACATTTTTATCATCAATTATGTTTACAAAGCATAGTAGTGGCCGAAATTAATGAAAGCGAAAGCAATGTCATTTTGAATTTGATACCAATCAAGCAAATGAAGTAAACACAGGGCTTTTGTTTACAAGTAGGGGATGGAACCCGCCACCCAGAGAAGTGGAGGACAATAGCGTCGTTTTGGATCACATAAGGGAAACATGTGGTTATTGAGGCATGCATTTGCGCTTGTCAAGAATTTTTTGTATCGGGTAATATCTCCTCTATCTCGGACCTATCTCCTCTGGTTATATCAAACTTTAAATTGATACATTTAATCATGGACTTTTGTGACGAAATTTTTGACGCAACATTTGTTTGACTCCCATGTTTCCATTATTACTGTAAAATATCAAATAATCACAACAGTTGTAAATAAATCTTTTTTTTAACCATTTCATAAGCATAACATGTCTGTATTCTGCAAATTGATTGGTAAGAACTGTTTTACTAACACAAGGTGACCATTTATTATTAAATTGTAGATGATTTCAACAATTCCACTTGACTTGTGACTCGCTAATACTACCATATATATATATCAACGTCGACAAGAAGTTTAAATAAATGACTTCGAACTGCTTAGAACTGAACAGATAACTTACCGGTAGCCTCTTACTCAACAATGACACACAAAGTCCTGTCACCTCATTGTGAACAATGACTGTCTATTCCGTTTAATGTGCCAAAACCGAAGACATTTGATGCTTTAGCCATTTTTAATTGTTTAACAGCAATTGATGCCATTATTTGATGGTATGTAAGTTTATTTTACATATCTCAAATTTTGAATTTTGTGTAATCCACCACTTCGAAATTTAGATGGTACATCACCCCATCAGAAAATTATCGGCAATATTCACATCAAATTGATTTGACTATTAACCCATTCTGTTTCCTGGATTCATTTTTATTCTGGTGCCACTTCAACAAGTAGAAAACCTATATACAGAATAAAACCTTATTTATAAATGAATACAACACATCTTTTTTTGTTTTTGTTACTGGTGCCTGTAATTTGATCAACATGCTCTTAAAATGAATCCTGCTTCAAACCCCTGTGTCTTCTTTAGAATTCTAAGAGTGAAATATCAGTGTTAATTTTAGAAATGAAAGATATCATGTCCTTTTGGACACACATCTTTTGAAACTATGCGTCCAAGGGTAAAACTATGCGTCGGAGTACCAATGATCCAAGCTATAAGATCATGTCAAATAGTATAACACTTGTTATTAATGATGATTTTGGTTTAAATGACTCAAAACAATGCAGATTTGATAGAAAGAAAGCATGAGACCGCATGCTTTATGATGTTTACTCAGGGTTCTCTCTGGCTAAAATTTTCTTTGCGCCAAATTCAAAAAGTTGGAGCTAAATTAAATAAATTGGAGCCAAATTCAATAAGTTGGAGCCAAAATAGTCTTCTGTAGAAGGAGAAATCCTTCATCAGGGTCATCTACGGTTCTAAAGAGGTTCTCAAGTGTTTGTTTGTTCTATCTATTTCTACGGTTTCTAGTTAACTCGTACCCTTGTTAACTCATACCCTTTTTGGTTAACTCGTACCCCTGGTCAACTCGTACTGTAGTCAACACTTACTTCATATATAATGTATCATACTTCTATCAATTTGTTGATCAATATATGTGAAGTAAGTTGTCCGATTATATGGAACTAAATGAAACAAAGGACAGATGCATAATACGAGATACGTTAATCCCGTTAGCTGTGATCAACTTATCAAATGCCACGTGCAACGCTAAATAGCTATTCACACCTATGATGTCATAAAGTCAACATGCAGGCATTTGTGTATCAAAAAGAATAGGGTCATCCGATAAACTCACAAGAAAGTAGATAATACTTTATAGAGAACTAATCTTTTATTTATTTCTTTATGTCATGATTTAAACATATATACAACAAGAGAACATACTGTTTTTTTTTTCTTTTCTTAAAAAGTCATGAAACACTAGGTTTGTACAAGTTTGCAAACTCCCTCAGGAGAGCAGCTATTGAAATGACACCGCTCCTGTACTTCTCCCAAATTTTAAAGGTTTTTCACTGGAGGCAACCATATTGCTTTCTCTGATACCGTCGCAGTCTTTCCTATCCCACAAGCTCGATGTGTCTGCCTGATAGTTCTGCCTCGCTGTGAAGTAACTGCACCAGCAGATAGAAGGCCGGTGCCACCAGCTCGCCCATTAAGTCTGCGGTGCCAACCTTTAAAATGAGGAAAAAGAACATAATCATTTATCTTTGAAAACAGGCTAGAATGAAATTACATGTACCTTTGAAACAATTTATTTATTCAGTTAATAATACCAAAATATCAAGTAATTTAACATTCTTTTTATATTCTCCATATGTAACAAGGAAATCAACAAAGTAGATAAGGCACATAATGAGAAGGGGGCATGAAGAACATGACAATAACCTACATGTGAATTAACTTATTTCAGATCTTTTTTTTTAACTTGAGCAGCAGCGAAATACGAAAACAGGCTAAAAAAATATTAGCACACTCACACACACGCACACACACACCCACTGGTTATTACTATTTATTCAGTTGATAATATGAAAAGGATAAGTTCTTTCATAGCTTGTTACATACCTTCAACATCATTGTTAGTTTGTACGCTAAGCCCAAACACTGACCACGAACAATTTACTTACTTGCTTCAAATATTGCATTCTTCAAACATAACAATATATTATCAGCGCCACAACTATTTATCTTCCTTTTAACTGCGGATAGCCACGAACTTGACATTTCTATGTGAAAAAAAGTGAAAACGACAAATTACTTCATTGTAAACATTACTTGTGCTGATGAGAATGCTTCCGGCTGGACACATATCTTTTGAAATGATGTGTCCCCAGCAATTTTTATGTGTATATGACGTGGGACGCAGAGGTAAAAATTTATTATCACTGAAATATTGCTTCTTTTATTTACTTTCTTTTCAGGAAGCACAAGCATGGAAGACATTGAACTGCAAAGGTGTGGGGTAAAATTTGACCCACCTGCTATTGTTATTATGTACAAAGAGAAAAAATCTAGCAAACAGAGGCGAAGGACAATGCCATTACGAGACTTTACAAAGAACACAAAAATAGATAGTGCAGTAGACGAACTACGCAGTAATCCGAGACACAAGAAATACGTTACACACATTACCAAAGGTCAGTTGGATAGACTGGTTACAATCATAAAAGACAAATTGAATGGAATGAGTTTGACAGCCAGTCTGGCTAAAAATGACGCTATGGACAGGTTAGATCCTGAAGAAAATCTCAATGCACTTGATGACGACACACTACGTCGAAAGAAATCACTGATGGAGGCTACCTTTGAGAAGAACAGAGTGAAACCCGATGATCCAGATTTCCAATACGATAAGGAAGTAGAGTTTGACCAGGAAAATGTTATTGAATCTGGATGGGACTCTGACGCAGATGGTTCCGATATGGAATTTTAAAGTGTTAATCAGTAGACATGTGCTGAGTGAGAAGTGTCCGAAATTGAATGCTTGAGTAGAGAACAGTAACTGTTTTATAATTTAAAAGCAACAGATTACAGTGAAGCTAGTTGAAGCTAGTGTGAGGAAAAAAGAAATTGGTTATATGAAGCAATTTCTCCTTCTGATTTAATAGTCTCTTATCAAGTTGTCTGGTGCAGCTCTGTTGAAACAAGCTTGAAGTAGAACTTATTGTCTAGGGTATATAATATAAGTTGTTTGTTGCATAAATTATATTCAACAAACAACTTGAAAACAATTTTAGGAACATAATGCTGTTTAAATGTTGATAGGTATTTCAATTTTTTCTGGTTAAATGTTTTGTACAGAATATTTTTTTGAAGCTATGCTTTGTCATAAAAGTGATACTTTGAAATAGCTTAAACAAAGTTGAGAAAAAAATGCCTATGAAAACGAATTAGAATGGATATTTATTTAAGTTTCAAAGCATTTTAAATTGAAAGCTTTATCAGAAAGCAGAAGTGAATTGTGATTTAGCAGATTTCATAAATGTATGCTACAATGATAAGGTTTTTGCATGACTGTTTAAATTGCTGTTTTACATGATTCTTTGAATAGCTGTTTTACATCATTGTTTGAATAGCTATCGTACATCATTGTTTGAATAGCTGATCTCTTTTATAAGCTGTGATTTGTTGTTCTCGTTTAATGTGTTCAGGTCTTTTTTTGCATTCCGTCCAGTAATACACAATTCAGGGGTACACAAGATAATAGCCAAGGAAGTAGTTGCCTTGTTTATAGCCCTGGTTTGTTGTATCGATTATTATTTGTTTTGTGTTGTTTTACTTTTTTAATAATTTAAAATATAAGTCTTTACATGATAGACTACTTGTATTGTAAGAAAATTGACTATTTCATTTTGACTATTTTTAGTGTAACATTTGATTATGCTGCAATGGAAAAAAAAGTTATTGATAATGTATATAACAGTACAGCAAAATTGTTAATATGTTTAACATAATGTCTTTTGCGATTTTATACTTTATATAAATAGCACACAGAAATCTTTGAACCAAAGAATTCCCAAATGTTGTGTCATAAGATATATCCATTCCATAAATCAAGGACTTGAGGTTGCACATTAATAGTAATTGACAAAACAAACAAGAATAATCATTTATTATGGTTAACCATTTAATCAGTTACCTACCATTTAATCAGTTATCTTAAACCACAAACAAGCAAATGCACATGGGAATTGCTTTTGATAATTCCTATTTTTACTAGGCCTTAATGTTAAGGCTCACCTTAAGGTTATGGCTGTACATCAAGTAATTCTCTCCCTAAGGTTATGGTTGTACATCAAGTAATTCTCTCCCTAAGGTTATGGTTGTACATCAGGTAATTCTCTCCCTAAGGTTATGGTTGTACATTAAGTAATTCTCTCCCTAAGGTTATGGTTGTACATCAGGTAATTCTCTCCCTAAGGTTATGGCTGTACATCAAGTAATTCTCTCCCTAAGGTTATGGCTGTACATCAAGTAATTCTCTCCCTAAGGTTATGGTTGTACATCAGGTAATTCTCTCCCTAAGGTTATGGTTGTACATCAGGTAATTCTCTCCCTGAGGTTATGGCTGTACATCAAGTAATTCCCTCCCTAAGGTTATGGCTGTACATCAAGTAATTCTCTCCCTAAGGTTATGGTTGTACATCAGGTAATTCTCTCCCTAAGGTTATGGTTGTACATCAAGTAATTCTCTCCCTAAGGTTATGGCTGTACATCAAGTAATTCTCTCCCTAAGGTTATGGCTGTACATCAAGTAATTCTCTCCCTAAGGTTATGGTTGTACATCAGGTAATTCTCTCCCTAAGGTTATGGTTGTACATCAAGTAATTCTCTCCCTAAGGTTATGGTTGTACATCAGGTAATTCTCTCCCTAAGGTTATGGTTGTACATCAGGTAATTCTCTCCCTAAGGTTATGGCTGTACATCAAGTAATTCTCTCCCTAAGGTTATGGTTGTACATCAGGTAATTCTCTCCCTAAGGTTATGGTTGTACATCAAGTAATTCTCTCCCTAAGGTTATGGCTGTACATCAAGTAATTCTCTCCCTAAGGTTATGGTTGTACATCAGGTAATTCTCTCCCTAAGGTTATGGCTGTACATCAGGTAATTCTCTCCCTAAGGTTATGGCTGTACATCAAGTAATTCTCTCCCTACGGTTATGGCTGTACATCAGGTAATTCTCTCCCTAAGGTTATGGTTGTACATCAGGTAATTCTCTCCCTAAGGTTATGGTTGTACATCAAGTAATTCTCTCCCTACGGTTATGGCTGTACATCAAGTAATTCTCTCCCTACGGTTATGGCTGTACATCAAGTAATTCTCTCCCTACGGTTATGGCTGTACATCAGGTAATTCTCTCCCTAAGGTTATGGCTGTACATCAAGTAATTCTCTCCCTAAGGTTATGGCTGTACATCAAGTAATTCTCTCCCTAAGGTTATGGTTGTACATCAGGTAATTCTCTCCCTAAGGTTATGGTTGTACATCAGGTAATTCTCTCCCTAAGGTTATGGCTGTACATCAGGTAATTCTCTCCCTAAGGTTATGGCTGTACATCAAGTAATTCTCTCCCTACGGTTATGGCTGTACATCAGGTAATTCTCTCCCTACGGTTATGGTTGTACATCAGGTAATTCTCTCCCTACGGTTATGGCTGTACATCAAGTAATTCTCTCCCTACGGTTATGGCTGTACATCAAGTAATTCTCTCCCTACGGTTATGGCTGTACATCAGGTAATTCTCTCCCTAAGGTTATGGTTGTACATCAGGTAATTCTCTCCCTAAGGTTATGGCTGTACATCAAGTAATTCTCTCCCTACGGTTATGGCTGTACATCAGGTAATTCTCTCCCTAAGGTTATGGTTGTACATCAGGTAATTCTCTCCCTAAGGTTATGGCTGTACATCAAGTAATTCTCTCCCTACGGTTATGGCTGTACATCAAGTAATTCCCTCCCTAAGGTTATGGCTGTACATCAGGTAATTCTCTCCCTAAGGTTATGGCTGTACATCAAGTAATTCTCCCTAAGGTTATGGCTGTACATCAAGTAACCTTCCCTAAGGTTATGGTTGTACATCAGGTACTCTCTCCTAAGGTTATGGTTGTACATCAGGTAATTCTCTCCCTAAGGTTATGGCTGTACATCAAGTAATTCTCTCCCTAAGGTTATGGTTGTACATCAGGTAATTCTCTCCCTAAGGTTATGGTTGTACATCAAGTAATTCTCTCCCTAAGGTTATGGCTGTACATCAAGTAATTCTCTCCCTAGGTTATGGCTGTACATCAAGTAATTCTCTCCCTAAGGTTATGGCTGTACATCAGGTAATTCTCTCCCTAAGGTTATGGCTGTACATCAAGTAATTCTCTCCCTACGGTTATGGCTGTACATCAGGTAATTCTCTCCCTAAGGTTATGGTTGTACATCAGGTAATTCTCTCCCTAAGGTTATGGTTGTACATCAAGTAATTCTCTCCCTACGGTTATGGCTGTACATCAAGTAATTCTCTCCCTACAGTTATGGCTGTACATCAAGTAATTCTCTCCCTACGGTTATGGCTGTACATCAGGTAATTCTCTCCCTAAGGTTATGGCTGTACATCAAGTATTCTCTCCCTAAGGTTATGGCTGTACATCAGGTAATTCTCTCCTAAGGTTATGGTTGTACATCAGGTAATTCTCTCCCTAAGGTTATGGTTGTACATCAGGTAATTCTCTCCCTAAGGTTATGGCTGTACATCAGGTAATTCTCTCCCTAAGGTTATGGCTGTACATCAAGTAATTCTCTCCCTACGGTTATGGCTGTACATCAGGTAATTCTCTCCCTAAGGTTATGGTTGTACATCAGGTAATTCTCTCCCTAAGGTTATGGTTGTACATCAGGTAATTCTCTCCCTAAGGTTATGGCTGTACATCAAGTAATTCTCTCCCTACGGTTATGGCTGTACATCAAGTAATTCCCTCCCTAAGGTTATGGCTGTACATCAGGTAATTCTCTCCCTAAGGTTATGGCTGTACATCAGGTAATTCTCTCCCTAAGGTTATGGCTGTACATCAAGTAATTCTCTCCCTACGGTTATGGCTGTACATCAAGTAATTCTCTCCCTAAGGTTATGGTTGTACATCAGGTAATTCTCTCCCTAAGGTTATGGCTGTACATCAAGTAATTCCCTCCCTAAGGTTATGGCTGTACATCAAGTAATTCTCTCCCTAAGGTTATGGTTGTACATCAGGTAATTCTCTCCCTAAGGTTATGGCTGTACATCAGGTAATTCTCTCCCTACGGTTATGGCTGTACATCAGGTAATTCTCTCCCTAAGGTTATGGCTGTACATCAAGTAATTCTCTCCCTAAGGTTATGGCTGTACATCAAGTAATTCTCTCCCTTTTATATATATTTATGCATTTAATGTAACTGTACCAAAATAATCAAGAAACATAACGGAAATACTTTAAGTTGTAAATCCCATTATGAAATACACCTCCACACATTTAGACCCCTGTTAACACGTACTTATTGTTATGTTATAAACTTGTATTATGTACCAGTAATTTGTTCACATTGACACAGTAGTTAGACATTTTAGTACACATTTATAAATGTAAATTATGCTCATTAGAAATCAAGGGTTCAATTCAAGACTATAGTATGTGCTTCATAAACATGAAGCACTTACTATAGTATTGCACTGAACCCTGGAAATGTGCTCTTGTCAAGTGCAGAAAAAAATGAGAGAGAAAATAGTATCTGCATAAAGGGTAAACTGAAATCATTCTATTTATTCAGCCCAAGCCTATCAGGTACTGCACATTTCAGTTTAGTAATACAGTAAAACAATGATAAAGAGAAGTTTTACATGAAACAGACACTTATTTTACTTCCAATGGCATTTGTTCATTACAAGTATTTCTCATACAACAGAACAGCTGCCATACAGTTTTAAAGAAATGAAATTATAATGTTCAAGTTTCCCTCACATCTGTGAACAAGCAGCAGCTGCTTCAAAGAGGATTTAATGCACAATAATTTGCAAGTGATTATTTTTTTCAGTTTTATGATTTGCTGTGTTAATTCCAGAATGGAAGAAGTAGTTGAGATTAAAAGAGAAATTTCTCTATTTGTCGAAAGTTGTTTCGTTGGTGATTTCGTTAGGGGTTTTAACCCCTTACAGTATAATAACTCAGCCTTACTCAGGTTCCAACATCTGTTAAAGGCACATCAAAGGAGAGGAGTACAAATAAATTACTGAAAAAATATATGGAGTTCTTTTATCATGTTCATAAAATTCATGTGAATTAATTTACAAAGGCATTGAGACCCTATTACGTAGACTCCTATAACTAAGTTATTTTGTGCTTGAAATATAGTTGTCTCCAATGCAATCATGTTTATCAACAACCTTTTTGTTTACATATTCCAAATAAAAATTCTGATTGGTCGGTTCAAACATTTGTGTATCAACTGTCAAGGTCAGGGGTAAAAAATCACACAATCTGAATTATTAAACTGGTAAATCTGGGTTATTTCTTGTTGGCTGCCACGTTTAAGTTGTGCCGATGGTTTTTTTTTGGCGATGACTATTTGAACCTGACCAAAAGTTTACCAAATTATACAGTTTGATATAGCATTTAACTCCTTTTATGTGCCTTTAAGAAGGCTTTAGAAACCAGTATGACAAAGTGTGTCACACTGGTTTCTACCTGATATGACAAAGAATTTTCTTCATGCTATTTTTCTTGCATTGGATTGTTGCTTTCAATTTGGATGAATCTCAGAGTCTCAATTCTTTTATTAGGGAATATATTAAATACTTAAAACTGTGGTTTCTTATTAAATCACAATAATGAGAAGTTAGTTATAATCGCATCACCTAACCAAGGCTCACTTAGATAAAATATATAATCAGAATGGTTCGTTTTTTAATTAAAGAGAGAAATAAAAGTTTCTTGTTCGACTTGTACTTAACAGTCCCTGAGGTCAAAGATAGAATTAAATCAGATTTTTGCTTATGCAATATTTCAAATCCTGTGATGTATCAAATATTTGTTTGAGTCAAGGTAAAGTTTGTTAAAATGTGATTTAATGCCATGTCAACCAATTCTCAGTTATATCACAGCTTACCTGGATTCACCAGTATTATGCTATGGCACTCGCACACCAAACCAGAGATACTAGTGGGGTTCCCAACCTAGGGCCCAATAATTCACACAGGGCCCTTTGTTAAGGAAATATCTTGCAGACAAAAAGAATATTATATACGTCATCTCTTGGTGTGTCTGTCAGATGTTTTTGGTTCAGATTGAAAGGAGTTACCTCTAATGATTTGTGAGTTTTGGGAACAGTCTGTCTGAATGAGAGGTAAAGCAAAGCTTGACTACAACAGCCTTTGGTTTGCTATCTCAAGTTATCACTTAACGTTCATTGAACGGTCTGGCAGTGCTCGTACAGCAAGTTTATTTTCGATTTATTTGCATCTTTATTTTATCTGTTATGTTGCGATGCCTGACTTTTTATGTCTTACAACAAGGACTGGTAAAGCAAGGTAGAACCATCAGCATGCCATAAGTTTGTTGGGAGATCAAAATGCTGTCATCAGGATTTGAAACCAAGGGAGAGAGGCCATGTGATATTGAATTCTGTACTCTAAACACTAGGCCACAGAGGCCCCCTCTACAGTAAGAACAAGTATAGTATTTTGCTGAACAGCTGAGAGGGCTGCCTTTTAATCTATGCATCTTACAAACGCAGCAAAAGCAATCAAGAATAGGTCTTTGCAACAGTAAGTTCTTGTCTAGGGTTCTGCGCAAGACTAACGTGAATGTGTCACATTTGTGAAGCATTTATTTTAGTCTTGCATTGAGCCCTTGATGTGTATAAATTTGAACAGCTGTGAGGGTGCCTTTTATGCTGTATATGTCACAAGCCCAGCAAAAGAAATCAAATTTGAATAGGTCTTTGCTAGAATTATGATAAATAATTTTATGCCTTATATTCTGAAAATATTTTTACATGCCACAATGACATATCTATAGCTTTCATAAGATTAAACATGTTTCAATTAACCATGTTCATGTCACAGAAGTCACAATCTTCTTTTATGGTGATTGTTTGGAGAATGAAAAGCAAAACACATATCATTATTTTTCAAATTCAATATGAATACATAACAATTAACAGAAACATTTGATTTACAGTTAACACATTTTGATTTCCTTTTAACAAAATATTCAAATAATCAAATATAGAAAAAAGCAAACAATCAACTTCAAAATCATGCCATCATTGCCATGTGTATATTCAACATCTAAGCAGATATTTGACTAGCCCGATAATGGAAAAAAGGGTTGCTTGTTAACTATATTTCATCATTCGGCATAATGCTTGATAAGCTTGAGATAACTAAGCTTGAGATGAGTACAGAGAGAATATGAAGATTCTATACTAATAAAGCTAGGATAATATAAAGGTAGATAACTCATTAACAATTGAACAATCAAAGAAATCAAAGTGGTTACATCCCTTACATAGTTAAAAAAAAATACTGTCTACATAAATTAATTATACTGAATACCAGCTCAACTCCAAACATACCCAAGTCAACTATGAATTTTATCAAACATGATATTTTTGTTCTAAATGATGTCTGATAGCTTTAAGAATGAGCATTAAAAGACACTTTATCAAACAAAAAAGAAGACGCACACTGGCTATGTTAACACATTTTCGGCACTTGATTTTTCGTTGGCATGATATTTGTATCCATTCTACAATTTTCATAGTATATTATAGCGTCACCAGTGTTGTGACGGCATTGGTTAACGTTGTGAAACCCGACATTAATCAATGAGGAGTTTTGAAGGTTCAGTGCAACACTATAGTAGGTGCTTCACAAATGTGAAGCATTTACTATAGTCTTGCATTGAACCATCATGTTAGTGTAGATATCAGGCTGTAAAAAAAAACCCAAACTGGCTTTCATTTGATGCATAGAAATATTCTAAAAAGTTATAAAAGCATCAGCAGTTGATGATATCAGTTGATAACAAATATTAATTGTGCTAGAGGATTTCATTTGATACAGAAAAAGAAAAGAAAAATTGAAAATCTCATAAATTTCAAAAAATATTCTTTGTACAAACATGGTTAGGAACAATAAACATATACTGAATTAACTATAAAACAACAACACACATAAAAAAAATAATAAGGAAACCCTTATGAAAATATAAAAAAAAAACATTTCCAATTTCAAAAAGGTTTTCAGATGTTATCAAATACATCTTCTTTATCAAATGAACCATCAATTAACAGACACCTGATTTAACCCTTACCCTCATAATAATCTTTTCACAGATTTAATTGCATCTTAATTAATTGTCTTGAAAATAAAACAATTATAACAAAAGAGGAACGTGATCATAACAAGTCTAACAACACAATAGTTCCAACAGCAAAAACATAGACTGTGTCATATTTTTTTTAATGTTTTTAAGCTGTTGCTGTTTGGAATTTGAGACAGTTGAAAAAGCCTTTATGAGAAAATTGGTTGAAAAAGGATAACTTCAGATGCACTAAAAGAGTTTGCATTGGCAGAGACTTCTGAGTGCAACATGGTAGCAAAAAACTGATTATATGGGATTTTTGTCACTGATCCAAATTAATAGGAGAAGCAGACAACTTTAATTAAGTATGAAAAATATAATTTACTTTAAGATAATGGATAGATAAAACTTGTCCTTTATAGAAACAAGCACAGTAAAAAGAAAAATCACTCGATGTGAGCAATTTCTCCGTATATCACATTGCTTTTCTGTAAACCTTCTGCTGCAGGTGCTATTGGTTACTAGTAATTGGTTTAATTGAAGGTGTGAACCACAAGATCAAGGTCATGCTTGGTAAATTAGAATTGGTATTTTACATAACCATGCTCCTCATTACAGAGCTGGGTACCGTTTTACTAAACAACTTATGGAAAATGTTTGCGTAAGTCATAATTGATAAACATGGATAGTATCTTCAATGAAAGTACAATGTGCAATGTGACACTTCATTGGAAGCGTCTCGGAGAGACGATTTCAATGATGTGTCACTTTGCAATATTGCTTCGTCCAATATTGAAACAATAGGAATTGTTGTTTTAGACTTAAGCAAATCTTAAGCGTAAACTGTTTAGTTAAACAGTACCCTGGTGAGTATTGTTGTTTGGGCTTTCAGGGTCTTCCCTGGGCCTTTTTAAGCGCTGTGGTGCCCAAGCGCCTAGATTTCAGCAACCCCCCAGTGCCTTAATTAATTCCACTGTGTTTAAGATTTGTACACTGCAATTTAAATTTGTACAGCAGGCGGTCGGTCTCCTTGCTTCTGACAATGTTTGATATATTTTATTTGGTTTTTAAAAACAGTGAATTTTGACTTTAGATTAAAAATGTACCTTGTAACTATCCATTTTGGATGTAAATTTAAAAAGAAATTGACAGGGAAAGGGGTTACCCGCAATGTTGCAGAACATCCCCTCCCTCCAGCAAGCACCCCATCACCTGAAAAAATCTTGGGGAAGACTCTGGCTTTGCTTTCATTGCCATGATCAAGAGCCTACCTGACTTTAGACAGTGTATGCATGCATATAATTCCTCAAAAGTGGCCAAAAATATAAGGGAAATTGCACCATTGTGCATCCTTGAAAATATCTTTATAATTGGGCATGGTCATCAAAAATTAAAACTGATTCATTTTAAATCGATTGTGAAACAAGTCCTTACAATTTAGATTAATTACTCTGGATTCTGCTTTCTGGAGGCATAATCAGTATTCAGGCCGAAAAAATGGATAAACGAAAAGTGGCTTAGTGAACCTCACTACTCACGAGATTCAAACAAATGATCTGCCTGTCCCGAAGCCAATGCTCTTCCTCTGTCCTCCACTTTTGAGTACCAACAAAATATGATCTGCTGAATAAATTTGAAACATTGCATTCAAAGAGCTCTGATATGCCCTCTTCTCTAGAACTGAAAAGTAAGCACATTTAATCCACAACCTATTAAACTTTCTTGGAAGTTAAGTGAACTTAATCATATGTCACCCTCTAGTTGAGAGAATCTCCTGTTCAATTCTATTAAGATTGTCTTTGGTTGGCATCATTCCGAAATCTTCTTGCTGAAGAAAGTTGCCCTCGATGGTGCATTGAAAGCTCTCCTGAAACGCCTCCAGGAAAAATGGAACGGTGTCTTGTATAGTGATTTCCTTTTTGAGCTCTTCTGTAAGGGAGGTAACTCCTTTGTCTTTGATACCACATGGTACAATATGTTTAAACCAGGAGAGGTCTGTGTTGCAGTTTAGAGAGACCCCATGCGTTGTGATGAATCTGCTACCGTGGATACCTGAAAATAAAACATAATGGTTTAAAGAGTTACAGTTTAATTCTGTTTTTAACAATTAATTATTACATTGCTGCATTCCCTGGAGCCAAATCACTACCATCCTTTACATCCTGGTTAGCGTTTTAGTTATTAATGTACACAAGATACTTAATTGTAAGCATCTGGAAGAGACAATTCCATTGATGTGTTACTATGTAATGTTGCTGCTCCCTATGATAAAATAGGAGGGAATAGGAGGCAAATCCAACCATTTCTTTCAAGTCCTTATGTTAACCTTAGTAACAAGAATTGTTTGTTTGTTAGGGTTTTTAAATCATATCAACAATTTTTCATATATGTTGCAATGCCAAGCTGACAAGGATGAAGGAAGAACCCAATGCTTACCTGCCAAGTCTAGCCAAGATGGGTATAACATTTTAGAGAAGAATCTATAAGCTAGCTCTGATAAATATCCAAATATGGTGCAGTAAGCATAATTATATAAATGGACAGCCCTGTTTTCTTTTCCACACTCCTAGAAACTAGTAGCAAACACTAAAACCATCAATCAAAATGACTAGACTGTTCCTCAAAAGCTGTTAAACTAATTGGCGCCTAGAAACAATGTCAAAACTTCATGTGGCTCATATTTGGTTTGTCACCTGAGAGCAGTGAAGACAGATAAGTAACATAACCTATTTTTGGCACCCATCTGTTCTTCATTAACAAAAGGGAAATTGGCTCAGCATGAATCTTTTCTGATACATCTGCACTGCCTTTAACCCATTACCAAACAAAAACATTTGACCAGTTTGTTGCAGAAGACTCTGGAAAACATTGTGGGTAAAGGAGAAATTGTTCTGAACAAGCAATTTCTCCTTATCTTCAATGTTTTTGCCCTATCAGAAGATTATTTTTTAATTTCATCACATTTTGAAATGTCGTCTGCACTCTCTTTCAATTTTGGACTGTCAAAAATTCGGCATTTGGTAAATTTCCAACAGGAAAGGAAGAAATACCTTCTGTAATAGAATGCGCGATAATTGATTAAACAATCCACAAGATATTACCTATTGCTCCAATTTTCCTATCTTCAATCCAGACGCCTGTGTTTTCAGTGGTTGTCGCAGATAACTTGAAACTTGCACATGTCTTTATCATTGTCTTCTGAAGATTGCACACATAATCTCTCATTCCAAGACCGAAATGTTTCAGATTTAAGATGGGATACGCTACAAGCTGGCCTGGACCATGAAATGTTATGAGTCCCCCACGATTGGATCTCTGGAAATCCGCACCGAGATCTTTCAGCTCTTGCTCCTGTTTTGCCGTGTAGCTCGTATCTCGCAGTCCAACCGTGTAAACAGGATTATGCTCCACAAGAAGGATTACGTTGAACCCTCGCGAGCTTTGTCTTCCCATAAGTTCGTCCAGATGGAAGCGTTCATATCTCTTCTGAATGTCAAGGGCACTCACAAATCCCATCCTTTGAAGGTTGATCACATGGACCAATCGGCGAGCAGGATGCATCTTGACTGGCCAATAGGAATTTGGATAACAATAGTTGGCAAATCACATGTACCTGAAAAGACATAGGAGTTTTTTGCTTAAAGATTAAGCTTTTCTTTTCTACCAATACATTTTAAAGTACTTGAAGCGAATCTAGGGTTCAGTCCAATACTATAGTAAGTGCTTCATAAACATGAAGCACTTATTATAGTATTGCATAAAACACTCAAAATGCCTTACAGAAGAAAGTGTAATGAAAGATGGAGTAAAAGGATTCAGTAAGAGCCTTAAGTTAGTGCTTCATGTTTGTGAAACACTTAAAATAGTCATGCATTGAACCGATGAATTGTTCTTTAAAATCCATATATCTATTTTCACAATAGTAACTTCTTCACAAATGTGAAACACTGACTTAAGCCTTGCATTAAACTGTTCACATCCCCTCCAAAAAAATGTTCTTAACAAACAATTTTATATCTATGGCTTCTAATCAAATTCCAAAATTTGAAGAAAAAAAAAGATGTTATTTTGCTCGGAAAAAATATGAAATTATTGCTTGCTACTGATTTCATTCTAGGCAAGTCACTCAATCTTATACCAATTAATTGTTAATCAACACATAATACTACTGCATTAACACTCGTTTATATGCAGTGGACCCCTACTATACAAATAGATCCCTGGCTTTCATGTGATTGCATTCCCATATGAACATTCACGATAATGCATTAACCCTTATAGTACTGGAAACGACTTCATGATTATGCAAACAGGTCAAATCCAGGTCAGCTGCTAAGTAAATTGGTGGCTGGCCTATGATCTAACCTGTTTAATACTCTGAGTAGGTTTCTTCATAAAAACTAAGTAAGTACTTAAGGTTTTGGAAAGCAGATGACACAGACATCTAACTTTAGAGAATTACCCAGCATTCTAAGGGTTAAGGAAATGTCTAGACGATTACTTATTTCCCCTTCTCTACAACCCTTTATTAAGAACACAATAAAGAAAGCCTAAGCAGAGGTCCTGACAAGATGTATATTCTTCTCGCGGCTAGCCAAAGTCTTAATCATCTCTTTAACCCTGAGAATGCCGGGTCATTTTCTGAAAAAAGATTTCTGTGTCACTGCTTTCCAAAACCTTGAATATCTGCTAAATTATGATGAGGAAAGATTGTATTAACCCAGAGTAGCAAACAGGTCATTTGAATCACAGGCCAGCCACATATTCACTTGGCAGCTGGCTTGAATCTAACCTGTTTGCATAAGCATGAATTCAGTTCCAGCACTATTAGGATTTAATCCTTTATTGTGGATACTGAATGGAATTACCTCCCATCGAGAATTGTAGTAAATATCCGCAAAAATAATGTTTTTCAGGTAGTTTAGATATATTGAGAAGCTGCCATCCTGATAAGCAATTAATACTTGGTCACACTGGTTTCTTATCAACATCATGAATAAATATGTTGATATTTCTTACTTTAAATCATTGCCTGTGTTGTTATCAATTTGGACCAGTCACAAAATTTAATTCTCATATTATGGGAATGTGTAAAAAACCATGCAGTATGACACTATAATAAACCATAATATTTTCTGAGTCTATACCTGAACCAATCTTTTCAAGCCACTAATAAATTGGCAAACAATTCAGCCATAGTAGATAGATTTCACTTTATCCCAGTAGGCAGTTACCCTTTAACTAAACTTCAGGTCTTGTTTAATTCAAGGTTCAAACCAACACCTGTGAGAAAAAAAATTATCAAGTATCAAAACTGCATTTTCCTATTGCTTTTAGGAAAGAACCGTTGCAACAAAAGCAGGAATTCTTCCTTTTCTCACAATAGTTTTTCAATTAATCATTCTGCTATTTCTCGTGTATTTAAGAAGCATTGTGTTTGACAAAGACTAGAAATCCTGCATGGAAAGAAATATGTATTCGTGAAATTCAATGCTCCCCTATATCCAATAATCTTGTCAACTTGAAAAATGACCTTGTACATTGTTGTCGATAGATGTTATTCAGACCTGCTGTTTCGATGAAAGGCTTATTTCTACATGCAGGCTAGAAAAGGTTTGTTTGTTAGGGTTTAAGATCCCATCAACAATATTTCAGTTATATAATTATGTCAGCCTTATAATCTATGATTGAGGACCCCAACCTTATTTGCCCTTAACCCTTTCCCAAACAACAAATTTTCGACTGTCCCAAATTCAAAGAGTTTGCAGACGACATTTCAAAATGTGATGAAATTGGGAAACAATCTTCTGATAGGGCAGAAAACATTGTGGGAAATGGAAAAATTGCTTGTTAAAAGCAATTTCTCCATTTCCCACAACGTTTTCTAAAGTTGTCTGCAACAAAGTGGTCAAATATCATTATTGTTTGGGAAAGGGATAGGCAAATGTGAGTCCTATATACAGATTCAAAAAGCATACAGACCTAATCCTGTTAATGTTCCAAATTTATCATTTTTTTTTCAATAATCATTGAAAGCTTACCAATCAGAGACAAAATGAAATTATAAAATATATCAAATGTGATGTCAAATTAAAGGCTCATTCTGGCATTTTCACATCAGCATATGTATGGTTTTGAGTATGAAAGACATCTAGATAAGATGTCTTTTTTTTGGGAGGGGGGGGTATAGGGGAAAGAGTTATCAGAGGGTTTATGGTGGTATCTTGGACTGTCAGTGGGATTTGTCAAGTCTGGCAGAACCACCACCATTCCAGAAGACCTCTTGTGAACATCCAAATCTATCGCTTCCAGGATTTGAAACAATGTGGAAAGGGGCCAAGAGATTTAAGATTTTGTTTCATAGTGAGAAAAATCTGTGAGACAGTCCCCTTAAATGACTGTAGGGGAACTTACAAAAATTCAATGTAGCAAAGAGGCCAGCCTATAGGACAAAGTAATTGGCTGTTTAAGACAGGTTGGCTACTTAACGCAAACTGATGTACACTATAAATCTAACAATGGGACTTTCTGTAGTGGTTGTTTAAGGCAGGTTGGCTGCTTAAGAGGGTGGTTGCAGAGTTATCAGAGGGTTTATGGTGGGATCTTGGACTGTCAGTGGGATTTGTCAAGTCTGGCAGAACCACCACCATTCCAGAAGACCTCTTGTGAACATCCAAATCTATGGCTTACAGGATTTGAAACAATGTGGAAAGGGGCCAAGAGATTTAAGTCAATTTAAGATTTTGTTTCATAGAGAAAAAAATCTGTGAGACAGTCCCCTTAAATGACTGTAGGGGAACTTACAAAGATTTAATGTAGCAAAATACTTCAGTCAAACTTGTGTAAAGAGGCCAGCCTATGGGACAAAGTAATTGGCTGTTTAAGACAGGTTGGCTGCTTAACACAAACTGATGTACACCATAAATCTAACAATGGGACTTTCTGTAGTGGTTGTTTAAGGCAGGTTGGCGGCTTAAGAGGGTGGTTGCTTAACACAAGTAAGACTGTATATCAATATATGTTATCTTATACAAAAAATTATTCACATCATAATCTTCAAGACAAAATGACTCCGAAGGCATCATCTTGAAAACAATACAAAGTAAAAGGTAGAAGGTAAAAAGACTTACATTTTATTCATTTATATCGGTTTAACATGGCATCAACAGTAGATTGTTTTCAATTGTGTTGCAATGCCCAGATCAAATGACAGAGGAAGGCTCAAAACTTGTTTGCCCATAAAATGCTTAATTAGGTTCATCCAGCCGGGTAGAACCATTGACATTTCGTAAGTCAACCTTGATAAGGTTATTACTTTTTTAAGCAGGCAGGTCATAAAAGTACAAAATGTCGCAACAAAATAATAATTTCATGCTTGGGCACATCTCAATATGGGTACTTTATAGAATGCTTTACCACTCAGATCATAGATATAAAAGAACTGCTGTATCATGAAAAAAAATTGGGGCAAAAGAATTGCTTTCACAAATGATTTTCCAATCATTTTATTTAGGAAATAGTGTAGTTGTCATGTAGTTGTCATGAAAGAGTTTGGGGGAAAAAGGAATGCTTGCAAAACAAATTCTTCCATCATCTTGTGCATATAATCAGGTCTCCTGTAAAAATCATTCAAATAAATTTTAAGAAAAAGAAGAATTACTTTCACATATTATTCATTTTTTATTTCATTTCAACTTATTTGAGGAATACAGATGAAGCATACAATTGTATCATACTTTTAATTGTTTCCTGCATTTGATAAGTCCGCAAATATATAGTGAGGTACCTGCCTCTTTGTTTGTCAGAGACTCTTTCAAAGAAGAGTTAATTGAAAGCAAATCCCATTTGCATTTGCTTTTCAAGGGTTTGGTTGACCGCGCATTGACCATTGGTTAAACCAACAGAAACTTAACGGCAACCTGTCAACTGGTCAATCTCAGATAAACAAACATTTCCACCATTCCCTTCACTTTAGCACCTTCAGTTGACGACCCAAGAAATTGTCACAAAAGAAAACATGTTCGCAGTGATCTTTAAAATAGGTCATTATATCACTTTCTATTATAGTGATTCTGATAAAGATTCAGCAATAATGGGATAAAAAGATAAAGACTCTTGAGTTTCAGGATGACTGAAACAAGGCCTAGGGATCATTAAAACGAAAATTCTGACCATTGACCAACTAAACATCTAAAACTTGATAAGACAGTTTTTGATGTCAGCAAAAGACAATGCAGAGTTTTTGTCAAAACCTTCCACTATAATCAAGCACAGTCAAGATGTAGTCAATGGAGTTTTAAAAAGGCTTCCAGTTATTTGACCAACAATATTTGATCCTTTTTAACCCATGTTGGATCCCAATATAGAGTTGATGATAAAGATTGAAACTATCTTCAGTCATATTTGGCCTGGAATTGGCCACATTCTAGATTGATAAAATATAAATTGTCTCCTTGGTAATGGATGATGAACAAACCAATGACCACTAGGCGTTCAGCACTCAATCACAGGTGAGCACAAAATGGTATACACACTTGGAATGCTTGGTAATCTTCAAAAAATAGATTTTTATGTTGTCTGTTTTCCTAATTTTAAAATCTGCTTAATTTTTATGAGGAAAGATACTCAGAGTAGCAAACATGTTAGATCACAGGCCAGTGGCCAATTCACTTGGCGGCTAGCCTGAATCCAACTTGTTTGCATAAGCATGATATCTATTCCAGCATTTATAAAGGTTAGTCACTTTGCAATTCAGCTATATATAACAACCTTAACAATTAAGTTCAATGAAGCATATTTTCCACATATTCAATGAAGTCAACACCACATGATTAATGTATCCCTTGTCACGAAAAATACATTTATTTGTATTTTCAGTGTTAAGCAATCACTGACTTGGAAAGAGTTGCACTGGATTATTGATGAGTTATACATGCAGAGATCTAGAGGGAAAACTGAGTAATGTAAATGCAGAATTTCAGAGCTACTATTTTTTTTTTATATGGGTTTTACATCACATCAACATTATTTCAGTTATGTAGCGATGCCCGACTCTTAATGATGGAGGAAGACCCCATACTCAACTGCCCATAAAGGCTGGTCAAGGCGGGTAGAACCATCGGCAATCCGTAAGTCAGTCGGGAGACTGCCTCTCATGAAAATTCATATCCCTCTCAGGATTTGAACCCACGTGGAGAGGGGCCTTGTGATTTCAAGTTCTGTACTCTATAACCACTAGGCCACGGAGGCCCCATAGAGCTATTCAAAGCATATAGTGTTCAGAGAGACTGCAAAACTAAGTTATATGTCAGTTCGTGCCTTGCCCGTGAAACAGTTCTATCTGTTTTTTCTAAATTTTACAGGAGAGCTAAAAAACCTTCTCATTTACTTAATATTGCTCGATTTTCTTTTAAATTTTGTAAATATGTGTTAAACAAAACTTTGATAAAGCAAATCATATTAGATTTTAGCATTCATTTTGAAAAAGATGGATTTGTTGAATTATGTTACTTAGAACTGTTTCGCAGTAAACTTTTTTCTAAATCACAAAATTTATTTACCGCGAAACAGTTCCATCTGATAAAACCAATTTCAAATATTGTTTGTAACTTCTCAGAAACATTATTGTAATTCCCTATCAGCATTGTGGGGAAACTGAACTATTTCAAATGCCCCAAAAGCATGCTTTTCAAGCATATAATCATCAAATTGTTTTGCAAATACCCGTAGTTTTTCTGTGCTTGTTACATTTGTCAGGACTGTGTATTTTATTTAGGAAAGAATGTCAAATTCAGCACATAAATACACCTTTGGGCTTTTCAGTATGATCTACAGCCAATATTGTTTTAAACAACCACTCTATTAAGCAGCCAACCTTCCTTTTTAAGACTAATACAGACAATTCACAATATTTGTTTTATAGTATATTTCAATTTGCACTAAAAGTGCCAGGGGACCTCTGTGGCCGAGTGGTTTTCAACTAAAATCAATCAAACATAAATATTTTCATAAAGATTTTAAGCATGCGTGTCTCTTTAGATTTTCATTTTTTGTACAGGGTTCAAAGTATCTTCAGACACAATTCAAAAACATGTTCAATGTTCAATTCTGGTACAACAGAAACTTGTTGGGCAAAAGAAATTGCTAATACATTTTTAATAGCAATTACTCCTTTTGTTTAAGTACTATTAACTGAATTTGACAGCAGACATGTCAACAAACAGGCTTGTTCGAGCAAATTGTTATTAAATCTTCATGCATCTTTATAACAAAAGTCTAAAATGTATTGGGAAGAACTCAACAGATGCAGAGAATAGTCTTATAGTTCTGAACATATTTTCTGTCTCAATTATAATGGTAAAGGTTTTTTATTAAAGTGTCACCCCTATTGAAAGGGCCAGCCAGTTTGGGCTTATGAGACACTTTTTACTGATTATACCAAGTACCTCCCAACTTCTATCACTATGGCAAGGGCCAAGTGGATAGGTAACCATTGAATTTAACTAGCTTGTGGCTAATGAGCCGGCTATTTCGGAACAAATCCCATGAGAAACATTGTCCGGTCCAACGCCTCCCGTGGGGCATGAACCTTCAACCTTCCCATTCTGTGGCAGACGCCTTAACTGCTAGGCCATGGTGACAGTATATATTATACTTATATTATTCTGTTATATAACATACAGAACAAAATACATGTAGCATGAAGATTCATGTGGTGCATACACAGGTAACTAATGAAAAATGGGATACTTGTTAACCCATACCCTCACAGAAAAACCCTTTAAGGGGTCAGAAAATGATCCAAGGTAAATTATCTAGTATCTACAGATTAACTTAAACATTTATATACACAAATTAAAAGTTGTAGTAAGTTATACAGGTGATAAAGCAAACTTAGCAGCAGGACTTCCCTATTGCACAGAAATAAGAAACAGGGCCCTCCATATAGAATATTATTACATCACAGCAATTCTAATTATGTCAGCACTTTATGTTGTTTTTGAATGAGCAGCAGATAATTTGAACCAAAAATCAGACTGTGCTTTCTGTGCAGTTTGATCTTTATTATTCATGTTAATATCCCATTATGACCATTAGTCATTTTGAAGGAGTCCAAAGTTGATAAAAGGCAAAACTACTGTGAGAGATCAAGATATTGATGAAAGCTATGTCATATTTATTAAAGAACCTGTTGGTTAATATCAGACAAAAGGGCACTTCAGTCAGTCACACTTTATTATTAAAATCTTAATAGTTTTAATTAGTATTATTACATGAAACAACTTTCAAAAGGTAATTATATTAAGTATTATAATTTTATGCTATTAAGTATTTACAGTTATGTTTACATCTAGTTTTCATGTAGTAATAAACAGGGGTGTGGAATTATAGAATTTTTCAACTTGTTCACGAACAAGTTAGACCAAATTTTCTACCTGTCCGAATTTAAGGTTCACTTGTCCAATGAAAAGAGTGTGAATACCATATAATGTTTAATTATTGTTTTATTGAACCTGTAATTGTCAGTTGCTGGACTAGTGCATGTTTAGAGGATCCCATACAGACGATTCTAAGAAGTGAGAGTGTCTTTCCTTTGTAACGCATCAATTTGCCTTTGCTACGAATAATGCCGTAATGTCGTATCGGAACTTAGGGTACTTTGGATAAATACAACAGAAGAGTTCAGATTGGTCACCTTTATGCAGCCAGATCCTGCTGTAACTTTGTTTTGCGCTTTCCTGATTCATTGAACTACCTGATCGAATAACAAATCTGTTCATTTTGAGATGAAATAGTGAACAATGTTTACCAGAGTGTCAGGAGGTTGATTCGATACTTTTAACTTATCAAAGAACTTGTCCTACTACGCAGAATGTTTACTTGTTCTTTCCATTAGCAATTTAACTGCTTCCACTGAGAGACATCACTCTTGGTAAGTAGTTTGTGAATCAAGGGACTTTTAGTGGTAGGAACATGGGATACATTTTATTTCAAAGACATGAAAGATCAACTTTGAAATAAGAATTGAAAATGGGCTTTATGTTTCAGCAAAATCCACTTGTCCTGGGACAAGTGGAGCTGGAAAACCTACTTGTCCAGTGGCAAAAAGTCCCGGGTCGGACAAGTCGGGCAAAGTAATTCCACACCCCTGGTAAAGCATATATATATGATATAGAAAATATGATGTGCCTTTGGTATAATTCCTGACACACAAAGAAACATCAGGTCATTGTATTTGTCAGCATTAATCAGAATCAGATCTCTTCAAAGCTGAACCAGTTTTATACTGTTTGGACTTGGAATTGAATCCCAAGATTGTCTTACACAAATGAGGAGATTCAATTTGCTGTAGCGTCACCGCAATGGTCATATTTAAAGCAATACTTATTATTTGGATCATAAGAGTGTATGCAATAACTTTTTATTCCAGATATATATATTCTATATCTCTCATCATTGAATTACCCAGGTTGAAAATGGTAAAGTTGTATGTGGTTAGTCATCTTTTATAATACAAAGAAGACCAAAATAACTTAGGTGTAAGTAATATCTCTTCAAGTTAAAACAAGCTAATATAATGTCTTCATGGGTTTTGGCTAATGTTTTATCCAGTTCTTTCGATTTCTGAGAGCATTTTTTGCTTTGCAAATCTTTATTGTATTCAGGTAACAAACTTGTTTATCTTGTTCTCATGCATTACTAAATGTAAAACAGGAATAACACTATAATCTTTACTCAGCTGATGAAATCCAATATTGAATTCCGTTTTGAAAATATTTCTGTAAATATTTTACTGATACTTTTGCTAAAATGTTTTTGTCACAATACTCACAGTATAAATAGCACAGTATAAAAAGTACATCTTGGTTACACTTAAACCAGGTTCTTAATATTCTTTACACTTTCCTGCAATAATTTGATCCAATTGCACTGGAAAGGAAGTAATATGATCCCTGACCATGGAGGAATCTAAGCAAATAACTAGAGTTAGAACCGTTTCGCAGGAAATATTTTTGCCATTTGGAGATAGAACTAAAGGACAAATCATTAATAACTTTTTTATTTATCAAGATATCACCTTGAATTTTTGTCAGTATATGTGTCAGAGGTTTAAGAACATAATTCCATCAAAAAGTGATTTTGTGAAAAAATGTTAGTTAGAACCGTTTCGCGGGCAAGGCAAATGATGATAAAATATGTTGAAACATAGCGAAAAACCACAGGTTTATGACAACATAATTAATTAGTTATCTAGTTTTCAAAGTGATATTTTCAAAAGTTTGGTGCCTAACAATTTTACTTCATTGTTTACATTCAAGTAACATCCAAAATGACAAGGAGCACTCAAATAAATAAGTGGTGATTACCTGGTTAGAAAAATCGTATGAAACACATAAACATATTGTCATTTATCCAATATTAACAACATGAACATTCAAAAGAAGAATTTCTTGGGTTCTTTTGGTTCAAAACGTTTCTTTGCTGACCTTGTTTTATTGCTAATTGTAAACAAACCTTATAGTATTCACCCACTTAAAAGCACCATGTCAATGTGTTACAGTCTCAATTCCTCTGGTAAAGAGAATAATTGAAGAACATTTCGTTGATCTTCAATTATTTTAGAACTTTCAACATTTAAGTGTAAATGAGCGTAACTATGGCTTTAAACAAATCTTATCAGGGATATCTACCCCTTAGAATGCTGGGTAATTTTCTAAAAATAGGTTTTTGTTTTGTCTGCTTTCCAAAACCTAAAATGTCTGCTTAATTTTGATTAGGAAAGATACTCAGAGTAGCAAACGGGTTAGATCACAGACAAGCCTGGATCCAACCTGATTGCATAAGCATGCAGTCAGTTCCAGCACATTATAAGGGCTATATAAGCAAGTCGATTCTTATGCCTACCAAAAGTACATGCCCCACATATCTAACCTTTGAAACTAATGAGACACAAAAGTTGAGTGCTTCACACAATTTCCCTCTAATGAAATCGTTCCGCTTTATCAATTTTGACAGCAACTGCAGATGAAAATAATTAGGTAAGAAAAGTGGCTTGCCATGTTAAAATGGGGTAGAAACCATCATGGCCAAATCAAGGGTTCAATGCAAGACCACAGTAACTTAGTCTAAGTGCTTCATAAACATGAAGCCATATTACAATAGTATTGCACTAAACCCTCCAAATGAGATATAATCAAGTAGTGTTAGTGTTGAGCAGTTTCTCCTTTTGATCATATTATGTCTTGAGTATTGCGCTGCAAGTGAATTAAATTGGGTATATATACAAATCAAAGGGGTTTATACAAGACTGATGTTTGCCCTTCACTTTTGTCTGGCGCAAGGCCGACAAAATACCAAGCAAAATGTCATCCTACATCAGTCTGTGAATGACATATATGCTGATTGATGAGGTTTAAATGCAGTATCAACAATATTTAAGTTCTGTTTCTGCTTTCCTCTTGCTAACCCATTACCAAACAATAACAACATTTGACCTGAGTTTGTTGCAGACCACTCTGGAAAACATTGTGGGAAAAGGTGAAATTGCTCTTAACAAGCAATTTCTCCTTTTCCCACGATGTTTTCTGCCCTATCGAAAGAATTTTTTCAACTTCATCACAATTTGAATATGTCATCTGCAAACTCTTTGAATTTGGGACATTCGAAAATTTGGCGTTATAAGTAAAGGGCTAAAGGAGACTCCCACATAACCAGAGGTATTGATGGGACTCGAATAGGACAAACCTATGAATTGTTTACATAAGATGATTCTAATGAGTACCCACAATACAGGGTTTAGATTATGAAAGAAGAAATCAGCTAGTGGAATACACCGCGTGACATGACCTATTGACTTATTATAGAGCATGTATAAAGACTACCAATGATTCAGCATATTACATAGCTCTGGACCACATAAGATATATTACATTATGCTGAATCATTCACAAATTTGCAATCACCTAAGGTCTTATCAAAATGCATGTAACTGTACCAATTTATGAAACAAGAGCATGCTGTTTAATAGGTTTGTAGGTTATAACATCCTGTCATCCAATATCTGGGCTTTAAGATAAGCTTTGTCTTAACCCAAAGACTGCACACCATTAATTGTTGAGATCTGTGACTTGATAAAGACAACAATTTCTTACAGAGTACCTGGTGTAAGGAAGTGGACAAACTTCCCTAACCCTTATAGTGCTGGAAATAACTTCATCCTTATGCAAACAGGTTAGATCCAGGCCAGCCACCAAGTAAATTAGCGGCTGGCCTGCGATCTAACCTGTTTGCTACTCTGAGTATCTTTCCTCATCAAAATTAAGCAGATATTTAGTGTTTTGAAAAGCAGATAACACAAAAATGTTTTTCTAGAAATTACCCAGCATTCTAAGGGCTAAATTTATTGTGGATGCTGTAGAACTGTTCTAATGACTTTATTGTTAGATCACACACTGCTCAGTATAATGAAGTGGAAGCAGAAAAACTCATGCTTGATAACCAGTTTTATGAGACATCAAAGACATTGTTAATTGCACCAGTAAAGAGAGAAGCAATTAGCTCCTCTCCTCGTTAAAACAAGTTTGAACACTTTTGGCAGACAACATTTGAAAGTTCTCTGTCACAATGATTTGATGTTTATAGGTGATTTAAAAATGCCACACAATATTAAATGAATAAAATCTCCCAATGGGTTTTTAAGTTTTTTATTGTCTATTTTCTTCACGCCTTAATAATAGGCCATTATTACAGCCTGTTCCATATCACTAGACTCTAGGAAAATTACTGCATATAAAAACGAGCAAATAATAAACGACCTTGAGGTGTAAATAAATGGTGTACTTTAAAGCATTTGTATGAGACTATTTACAACATATGGCATCATTTATCGATTATCTATTACATGGTGTCAGGATTTTTTCACCAGTAATATACAACAGGAGCCTGTCGCCTATAAAATGCACCTTCTCAATTGGAAATTTCTTTGAAGTCATGCAGTTCCAAAAATTGAAAATTGAAGCTTATAGGTTTCCTAATTCAAAAATTTCAGCTATGAAATTTCCCAGGATTTAAACAGGCCAATTAATGCCTCTTCACAATTCAAGGAAATTAGGACCTGGGTGTCAACATTGTCTGACTTATAATTCTGGTGCCCTGCATATCCTGGATAGGGGAAACCCTATAAAATTTCTATTTATAAGGAACTTTAAGAACCTCACTACATGGCACTCTGGAAAGGGGGTACCCTTACATCGAGAAAAGTCTGAGTTGAATTTTCATTGATAGGACTATCTCTAACAATCAATTTTCATTCTTTTTAAATCAAAATGTCATCTACAAATAAAACATCACCAATCTATTTAGTTAAAGAGACCTAGTTTATTGATACCCTTCTTATATTGATGTCCTGTCATAACCGTAAAGTAAAGATATAGCACACTATGTTGCAGTTTTAGTAAACCGAATGAACGGTTTATCTTATAAACAATTACCTTTTATTTCAATCTTGAGAATTAATTGGAATGGGTAAGAGTGTCTTGGACCTTGATTATGAAATGAGTTGACACATGGTGCAGGCAGGATGCATCTGAGAGCAAACCATCACTATTTACATACCAAGAAAAGCACCGACAGACCTGACATTTGTTTCCGATTATTCAATGAAGGCATAAGTTTTTAGCATCTTTAAAATGTATATATTGAAAATGGTCATTTATTTAGTGATAAAAATTGTTTAAATCCTTTTTCAACATTTGTTACTCACACAAACCATTCTGTGAGATAGTCCCATTAAATACCCATAGTTCATTTAAACCTCGTCACTGCTGAAGAAGGCTTAAGCAATCACTGTGGCAAAAGTATAAATTGTTAGTAAAGAGCACTTTCTCCTGATAGAATGTTTGTTTCTACTTAATACCATGTGTACGATAAATTAAGAAAATGTCCCCTTAGTAAAGGACTTACTATAGTCTTGCACTCCACATCGGGTAATGGTAAAAAAATCATATATTTCTTTCTTTGGTTTCGTAAATATCCCATAATACATTATGGTAAAGGGATAATGTTCTCCTTTTCAAAATATCATTTCCAAAAGAATAAGCAAATATTTATTTCAGTGCACAGAAATATGTTCTAAAGTCCTACTTTCAGTCAACGAACTTTGAACATCAATACATATGGTTGGCCTACTTTTTTCAAAGAGTCTCTTTGACATACAAGTATCATAAAATATATATTAACAGCTTTTAAAACGATCTGCTTGTCTGCTTAATTGCCAGCCATCAATCTAGCAAAGAGCATTGCTCAATCAATACACTCAACAACTGTATACATATACAGTCAACAGTACATGCAGTGTTCTGTAGCGAGTGTCTGCTTGCCTCGTACCATTGAGGCATGACAAATTTGTTTGTCCTATGAAAAACAGAGCTTCATAAGCCAGCAGCAAAAACAACAACAACAAATGTTACAGAAGAAACAAGATGTGTCCAAGAAAACATTTATTTTGCCTTGATAATCCATGTGTTTGAAAGTCTTTGTAACATTTATGGATTGTTGGAGCAACTTTGACAACATAACACATTGTTGTAGAGAATATTAGATATCTAGACACATGATACATGACACAAAGTCTAACCCATAGCTTCAATTTCATTTATCCCTTTACCAAACGCCAAATTATCAACTGTCCCAAATTGAAAGAGTTTGCAGACAACATTTCAAAATGTGATGAAATTGAAAGATACTCTTCTGATAGGGCAGAAAACATTGTGGGAAAAGGAGAAATTGCTCGTTTGGAGCAATTTCTCCTTTTCCCACAATGTTTTCCAGAGTCATCTGCAACAAACTGCTCACATGTCGTAATTGTTTGGTAAAGGGTTTATGTATGACCTTTGACCAGATGTTGACCTCTACTTCAACAACCAGTGACCAGCTAGCTCTCCTTAAAAAAGATGGAATAGATGGATAGCATTGTAAAATGTGCATGGTCCTGTGACACTGAGGATCCAATGTCGAAATGTTTTCATTTTATGGGCAAGTTTAAAGAGGTTGAGGGGAGGGGTATATTGTCATAAACACAGTATGTTACACAGAGGTTTCGTTAAGCGCTGGGGGCCGGGGATTTCCCCTGGCTACTTTGACCAGAAACCCTGCATGGCTTCTTGGTTCAGTTTTATGATAAATGTACTGATGAAGTTCCCCATATCCCCGCCTACTTTCGCAAATCACCCTCCTACTACAAATATCAATGAAACCTCTGTTTAATAGTACTGGCCCAAGAATAACTATTATACTAAGACCCCAGTGGTCATAAAGAGTGCTCTTGCAGCAGCAAAAGTGTTCATCACTGTGCAATGTGACAAAGTTAAGAAAGTCTAATTGCTTTTATACATTATACCATACTGACTCATTTTAACTCATTTTGATTCATTTGTAGTAGGATATAAAACACTATGATTTCAATCATATAACAAAAAGCAAATAATCTTATTTCTATCTGGAATAATTATGACTTGCTTTTACACTCATTTGAACCATTAACCCTTATAGCGCTGGAACCGACTTCATGCTTATGTAAACAGATTAGATCCTGGTCTGTGATCTAACTTGTTTGCTACTCTGAGTGTCTTTCCTCATCAAAATTAAGCAGGTTCATGTATTTAAGGTTTTTGAAAGCATACAACAAAAAGATTTACTTTTTATTTAGAAAATTACCCAGCATTCTAAGGGTAAACAAAATCTCATATAGAGTAATGGGTTAATTATATCTATATAGAGCATGAATTCCATTTGAAAAGATATAATATTTGCAAATTGCAATCTTAATTTACACGTAACCAGATATCAATGGATTTTCAGGTCTGCTGCATCTGATTTTTGTCTAAAACAAGATGTTGGAAAATATCCAACAACATTATCATCAACATTTCATATGCAATCAATCATACATGTTTACAAGTGTATGCTTCTTTGCCAATTCCACTAGTGTTCCGGAAACAATTGATAAATAAAACCATGAGAAGATTATTTCTACAAAATAATAATTTTGGCAAGAAAAAACACCAAAAGTCTAGACTTTTTTGTCAAGACCCAGGGGTGTCATTAATGTATGGAGTAATTAACAGACCAACTTTTGTATTGAAGAGGAAAATGAAGCTAACATCCAACAAAGATACCTTTTACTAGAAGTTCTAGGATGTTGGGAAATTAGCACGGATTGTTTGCATTACCTTTGATCACTATCATGCATATCACAAACGCATCAAAAACAAACCAACAAACAGTAAATTTATTAAAGAAAAAACAACAGTTTAATTTGCTTAGAATTCACAAAGTAATAGACAGATTACAATCAACATTGAAGTCAGAACTACTTGCTTTCTCTCGGCGGTGATTACCCCCCCTATAGGTAAAGAAGGAATTCGACGATGGGATGCCCGACCGATCACTATATACGCTTGTCGCGTATGCGCAACGCATATAAAAATTAGGTCCCTGTTACTTTTGACCACCTATCATATTTTTTGTTATTTTAGCCGACCAAAATCATTTGAATGGCAATTTGGCCGGCAGCCAGCTCTTATTGACAACCCTGAACACCATTTTTTGCTTTTCTAACAATTATTTCACAATGATTTTATCATTTATTGGCAGTGAGGTGTGTCATGATTTAATATTGAGTAATGGACTTCAAGCATTGATATTTATTTCTGATTGCCAATATATTGTTTGACCACAATGGTTATTAACCCTCATCTTTAAAAAAAAAAGTTTTTTTCTTCCTTTTTTGGACTAAGGGTGCGTCAGCACCTTAGTCCATTGAATTTACATACCACTTTTTGAGGGACGGTACTTTATGGATACCCAAACAGCGGTCTGACCCCAATTACTCATTAAACATCCGCCTTCACTGTGTGGACTAATACCTTTTTGGAACTAGGAATGCAGTCCGGATTTACTCGCTAAATGTTTTGCTCTATATTACTTTAACTGTTGCCTCGTGGGAAATCGTAAAATGTACAGATGTTCGAAAAATAGACTATCGTTCAGTCTCTGTTCAAAGAAATAATAATGATAGTAATGGTGGTAAAAGGAGCAGTTGTTTTCCTCCAGATGTTGCCCAAAGAAATTTTCAAATCTATCCTTAATCATCTTGCTTTAAATGCACCTTAGTCTTTCTGCGCTATCAGCGCTTTGATTATTACATTTTGATGTCTGATATTGCTTTCAATATGGACCAGTCACAAATTCCCATGACACGGGGAAAATGACTTGCATAAAAAATGCAGCCCATAACAAGCCATTAACATTTAATTCATTTTTCAAAAGCAGTTTCAGCTATCATTAAAATTAAAATAACACTTGACAATACCTGAAAATATCTGAGCTTGATTGTTTGTGACAGCTGTGAAGTTACCTTTAGAAAAAAGTTGGTCAAAAGAGCAAATATGATCTCTGTAGCCTAACAAATACATGGAATGCATCTTGTCTTTTTCTAATGGAATTATTTGCTTGATTATTCGGACCTTCACACAGAATCATATGCAAAGATATATGAACCCTTTATGCATCAGCATACCTATGCAGGTGTCTGCAGGGCCTTTCTTACCTTTAACACTAATAGTGCTGGAACCGACTCACACTTACGCAAACAGGTCGTTTCCAGGCCAGTCACCAAGTAAATTGGTGGCTGGCCTGTGATCTAACCTTTTGCTACTCTAGGTATCGTTTCTCATCAAAATAGGCCGATATTTACGGATTTGGAAAGCAGACAACTCAAAAATCTTTTTTTAAAAAGTTACTGAGCATTCTAAGAATTAAATGCAAAGAGGTCTAAGCCTGACAATTTTGAGAAGTTTTATCCATCAAACTGTTGAATAGAGAAATTAAAAAAGCTTGTGTGACTTTGAATTTTAGAAAAAACTGCACAATTTCAAAGAGATTTCCAATGGGAAGGTGCCTTGTATAGGTACCTGATTAATAATGCTAAACCCCTTGTCTCAATAAATATACAGATGCCTCTTGTCTTATTCTACTTGATTACAATTTGGACCATCACACAGACTCCTTAAAGGTCATATTTCCCGATAAACAAAATTTTCTTTAATTATGGTTTTTGAATAAGGTTATGGTTTCGTTATGACGGAGGTAATGATTTTTTTCTCATACAGAAGCGAAAAATGTTGTTTTTGACTAATTTTATTCACCTTTATCGATTTTTGTGAATGACTTATCTCCCTTGTTGTGACGTCATTTGTGCTTCAAAGTCATATGAACTATCAGTAAGAAGAATCTAGTTCTCAGTAACGACGGTGTTTTTGCACAAATTTCGGACATTTTAAGTGTTGAATTGTGTTTTGGGAAACGTAAATTGGATATTGAATATGGTATTTTGACAGGTCTTCTGGTGTTATTCTGCTTTTGGTAGCAGGGATGCGAGTTTCTCCCGTTTTCCGACGAACATAAAAGCTGCAAAAAGTTTCGATAAGTAAACTGGACCGTGTTTACTTTACAAATAAGCAAAATATATATTCCCCAAACAAGAACAGTAGGCTGTGTTACTTTCACTTCGAAGACGGCAAGTTTACGCATTGTTAGGCGTTTTCAGAGAATTGATTTTATTGATCTTTAAATGATCGACTCAATTCAAAGTAATTTTTACAGGTGAAGACGCTTCAAATTCATTCTACTTATTGAATAACCGTTATATTTCCCTGAATTGATGTTCGTGATTAAAACAATTCCTGACTGTTAGTTTGGGGTGTTAGAGCCTCGTGTAGTCTTGCTAAATCTTTATATAGAATTTGCACTGTGTAAATGTAGATGAATTCAAGAAAAGGATAAATCATGTTGATTACACCTTTTTTGAAAGTTGATTTCCTCGAATGACTCTCTTACTCGCCAAGCTAGTTTTGTTTTGAACAGATTAACTATGCTACATACTTAGTCAGGAATACTTAATTAGGCTGCTTTACGATTATATTACGTAAGAATTCAAAGGGTTGCAAGAATATGTTAATTTCATCCAACATCTTAAGTTATTGTATTGCCATGTCTTTGGGTTTTAAACGCTTAAATGCATCTTGTTCTTATTTGCAAAACTTGTTTTATGTTTTAACATAATCGTAGAAACGTTGCCATTGTACATAAATGAGACAAAATAAAAAATGTACGTTGATTGCTATGATAACAAACCGTTTAAAACAAGCAAGTTTCTTTTATCTGCCGTTGTCTTTGAATGAAAATTCAAAATAATGAATATTTGATATCCGCAAACTGTCTCTGGACTCGTCAACGCAAATGATAATGGGTTCGAACTTAAGCGTCTGCTTTTCGGAATCATTTAAATCACACACCTCATTTTTTTGCCATTGGTAATATTAGTTTAAATGACGTATGTCACACTGAAATGCAGGTGTTCAAACATGATTCACAAATTCATATTGATAATTTAGTAATAAGATCAATGAATATAAAATTTACACATTTTAACATAATCTCTTTGTTTACAATTTAATTGATTATTGTCAGTTTACCTCACATACAAAGGGTCAATCAACAAACATCGGACATTACAAGGATTAAGGGTCGTGATGCAAATTAACACCAATCTGCCACATTTGCACAGTATGTTTCAAGTCTCAAGCCCTTTATTGTTTAGGCGAAAGATAGCCTCTGGCGTTAATCTCTTAAATATCTCTGTTGTTAATTAACAGGTCTGACACGTTCTGCTATTCCAGACATGAAATAACAAGCGGCAAATCTCACACTTTCAATGCGCGGCAATTAAATTTATCTAAAAAATCCATTGTTAAGATATGACCAATTAAGACCAAACTCTCACAGGATGTTTGGATTGATAAGGTGTCAGTACATATTTATCTCTCAATGTGACTTACGTCGGATACTTTGTTGTTATGATATTCAAATAAGTGAACATATTGTCTTTTCTATTAGAATAGTTTGACACTTCAATAAGTATATGATAATCAGTATTCACCAAAACGGTATTAACTCTATCTTTTCAACAAAAAAACGTTTTAACATCAAAATCAAGTTTTGTCAAATTGATATTTAAATTACAAAATCATAAAAAATAAATTATTTAAGGTTGTTAGTAAAATAAACTATGACGATTTTTTTGTTTTAGCTGTTAATTATTAAACCTGTCCGAAAATTAAATGCTCAAAATGTCAAGACTATTTACACGAGAGAAAACGAACATAAATGTTAAGTGAATATGAAGAACAATTCTTAAGTCAAAACAGTTGATCTAGAAAGACGACATCGGAATCAATTTCGAAATCATAGACCTCTTACTGGGGGTGGAGTTACTGGAAAGTTGCCGGATGATTTTAACAAATACTCTTGAATGTGCCAGTGTTTAGTTTTGAAATTTGGATGTGTGGTGAAAATGAGAGTTAAAGGATAACCTTCGTATCACAAGTAAGTTGATGTGTGGTGAAAATGTGAGTTAAAGGATAACCTTCGTATCACAAGTAAGTTGGGTTATTATACGGTTTGTTTGTTCGCAATTCATGATCTTCTCCCGTTTCATTTCATGTATTGATAAGACAATGAAGGGTGAATTTGACAGTCAATAGTTATACGATGTACGGTTTTAAGACAATTCGTTTATTCAGATCTATGTCTTTGTTTACTACTCAATTAAAACCTTAATTCTAATACACGATCATTGACGAAAAAGTACTCGTGTTTTTTTTTCAACAAATATTAATAAAAATAGCTGTTTTCACAAATACCGTCAAAATTTCAAGCTGATTCTTACATATGAAAACATTTACATATCCTTTCAAATGTACGCGTTATGTCACTAACTCTTTTTTTCAGAAGTATATTCTTATAATATGAAACATATTCAATAAAGAAAATGCACTGTCAATCCAAACATTGACTTACGGATTGCTATTTCGAGGAAAATCGTCCCACTTTCAAGCCGTTCCTTTCATATGAACGCATTGACATATCCTTGTAAATTCACGCGTTAAGTCACTAATTAATTTTTTTCAAATGGATATTCATATAATATGAAAGATATCCAGTATAGAAAATTCACTGTCAATCCAAACAATGACTTGAGAATCATTTATTTCAAGGAAAATCGTCCAAATTCAAAGTTGTTCCTTTCATATGAACAGGTTTACGCAATGATAAATCCATGCAAATTCACGGGTTAAGTTATCAATTTATCTTTTTCAAATTCATATTCTTATAAAATGAATCATATTCAATAAAGAAAATGCGCTGTCAATCCAAACAATGACTTTAGGATCGTTTATTTGAAGAAAAACACCAATTCTAACCAGCGATCGCTCTTCACGCCCTTTACATGGCGCATTCAGTGGATCACGAGTGACGTCACAGCAAAGGGAAGTAAGTCATACGAACTTTTATTAATCGGTGCGCTATGACGGTGATTTATGACGTAATGCGTTATGCTAAAATGTTGCAAATAATTTCAATGTGATTCTTTTACTTCATATTTTAATTTTATAAAATAAACCCAACCTGTATATATGACCTTTAAATGAGGTTTCAACACAAGACTATAGTAAGTCCTGCACAAATGTGAAGCACTTACTATCATCTTGCAATGAACCCTTAATATATGCATGGAAACAAGATTTATTTATGTATCAGCACACCTTTCCATGTAGGCTAACTTACAAGCATAGGCTCTGACCTTGTGTGGTTGCTTCAATTCAGAATTTCAAAAATTATAAAGAAAAGTAGATCCATATCCAAATTGATTTGTTTCTTGGTAAAAAAAATCCTAATAAGCCTACCATGTCATTAATTTGGAGAGAGGGGTCAGACCATCTTGTAGAATTAAAATGTGGATGCTTGAACAATTTTATCACAGTGACTGCAAAAGTAAGTTTTGGATAAGGATAAAACAACCATTAATATTTTACTCCTTATATTATTTATGGCAAGCTAAAGTTGCCAGCTATCTGTTACGAACTGTCGTAGTAAGAAAGGGACACCATGCACATGCATGTGAAAATCATTTTAACTTTTATATTTCTTATACTTCCGAAGGAGCCATGATATGTCTCTGTCAAAAGTACATATTCATTAATGATATCAAACATTTTGATAATAGCATTAACATCAGTACCTTCAAAATGAAACATAATCATCCTGGAAACTCTTGGTAAATTTGTAGTAAATTATTTTGAATTAATAATTAAGTCTTTGATTTAACAACAGCCCCACTACTTCATAGATATCTTTCATCATTTTTTGCAGCTGATCATTTATCTTCTGTTTAATATTCCCTTTTTTCCATACACAAAGTACATAACTTAATAAACAACTGTGGCAAAAGGGAAAGAAATGCTTGTAATATGCAATATCAGATTGTTTTTAAATGCAAGTCTTTGGAAACAGTGCACATGATATATATATATGAAATATTGACTGTACACAATTTATACTGTCCAACTTTACTTTCAAAGCCCCTTTCCAAGTGGTTAACCCCCTCTTCTTCAAGGGCTATCATAAACAGTTTGTCTTCAAATATCATTTAATCATTAATGGTCAGTATTTCAACCAAAAGTTCAAACAAACTTGTCTTTTTAATACCCTACTGTTAGTTGTTGTTTAAATACAATTTGGATCACAAAATGGTGCAAAGGATTAAGGTTTGAGCAAAATCAAGTTAATATTTACTCCTTGTGACCTACGAACTACTCTTACATCTTGCAATTGAAATCATTTAAAACAAGTTCAATACAACCTTAAATCAAAGGAATATTTGCCAAAGTCACTTTGTAAAGGTTGGAATTCAGAATCACATATCTTGCTGCAAATTAATAAGGGAGACATCAAAAGCAGAAGTTTTCTTGTAGTCTTCATAAGAAGTCCCATCTACATAGTCACATGTTTTGCATCGTAATTTTTTTTACGTCGTCTGCTGGTATTAAATTGTAAATGCAAATAATAATTTTGTGCACCAGGAAATGCTTTCCAATAATCGTTCTTGAAATTAAGCTCCAGACTGATAATACACGGTCACCGCATCGAGCTCACAAACTTGGTTAAATCAATGGAAGTAGATCTACTGGCAAAAATATTTATATAATTCATGAAAATCATATCGAAAGACCATGCAATAATAAGACCGTGCAAACGACAGTTCATTAAAATACTTACAATATAAAGCGCGAACTATTTGTCCCGAGCTTCACTATAAGATGTTGTGTGAATATTCCGCGATAAGAAAAGCGATATGAATCTAGAAAGCTACTTGCATCCTGCAAGCATGTTGTGTATTCAATGTCACGCACCTGTCATTATTGTTGTTTACATTTGTGAAGTCTAAACCAATAGTATTACTGGATGCATTTTAGGTTAATTTCAACCAATAAAACGGTTTATACTATATCCGAAGAAATTCGAATGCCTTACGGAAACTACCGAATGGCCCGAATGCCTTACGGAAACCGAACACCGCCAATTTCAAAGAAGCAAATATGGCGGACGGGACGAGGTCCCTCGAAGTTGTGAATGAAGATGGTAATATTCCTCATTGATCATATCTTAATCTCACGATATTTCAAAGCTTTTACTTAGAAATGGGATCAATATATATTTTTGACGCTTCCGTTTCTACTATTTCAAATCGAACGCTATGAATCACGTGTTTCTCACCTGTTGTTTAATGTTTTTGTTTTAAACTATCACGGTATTCGGACACACACAGCGAGTTGTCTATTTGTGGTTTAAAGACTTGGAAAATGGAGCGTTTCCAACAATCTTTCGAAAATAAGAAATGATGCTGATTTGAGATATAGTTTATTTGGGTTAATCACTAAATGTCTGCTCTCCATAGAATTTTTAGAACCTTTTCAGACTGTTTTACATTTGAATTAAAGAAAGGGAGAGGAACTTTAAGAAAGAAGCTTATTCTTACATGATTTTATGGTCTTGATAAGGCTGATTTGACTTAAAATTGGTAATTGGTTCTAAGATTTATAGGTTTGATATCGATGAATTTTGATATAATCTAGAAAAATAAATTTTACAATACTGTAATCCATACTTAAAAGAGTCAAGCTAGTGAGTACATGGCTGAGAAACAGAAAGACAGATTATTTAGAAATTTAGTGCCTGTGTTACCTTCTGGAGATGTATTAAAATAAGGAGTTATGGTGACTTGTTTTAACAATTCTGCTACTTTGTCAATGAATTAGTAGTGGCAGTAAGTGGTTCAATGAGTTATACAGTTATTTCAAAAGCTGTGCTTACAAAAGTATTATTGTGTTGTTTGGGATACTTAGACTGGATATGTCTAAGTTGAAAAACAATTTAGAATGGATTATTCGATTGCAATTAGGTTTTTCTGCTCTAGTAGATGTGGATTACACCAAAAACAAAATGAATAAGTTAATTTAAGGAAAGTATACCTGACTACTTTGGGAGAAAATGGAATGGACTTTTATCACACAATTGATTCTTCATTAACCTAGATTCTGTAATGTTGCATTTATATCATTTATATAGATTCTTGAATGTTTCTGGGCTTAATACAAGCATATAGTTTTTACTTGACAATAACTACCATTCCTATTATTTGTTAACTACAGACAATTTCTACACATTAATTAACAACGATACCCATGAAGTTCAACTCCATACTCGGCCATGTTGTAATAACTGTCACTATTATGGTAGGTCCCTGCCTGTATGCATAACACCCTATATAATCTAGACCTTTGTGGTAGAGGCTTCAGCACTAATCCTTCCATAGTTACATTTAGGCTACTGTTTTATATCTTCTTACCTCATGAACACTGGCAGGGTCTTCCCCAGGATTTTTTTCAGGCGCTGGGGAGGATGGGGGAGGGTCAAGGGAGGGGGTCATCCCCCTCCCTTTTCGATTTTTTTTATATATGTGTACCAAAATGGTGAGTTTTAAGGTATGTTGTGAAAATAAAAGACAAAAGAAAGTGTCCCATAATATATTTAAATCAACACATTTGCTAGACAAAAAAAATGAGTGATAGTCTACAAAATTAAATTTTCAAAACTCCATATATTTCACTGTGCATTTCTATTTTGAATACTCTACTTCTCATCGGTTTTGCTTTGAACCATTCATCCTGAGCTTTTTTAAATTGGAAATTCTGTAAGTCTAGAGGACATGCATGCTGAATCCCTTTAACAGTCTGAAATGAAAATGTGAACCTCTATTATTATTATCTTTCAGACACTTCTTGAATCAGAAGTATATAGAAGTGTTGAGCAACATCCCATTTAAACAAAATATGTCCAATTGGTGTCACAGCCTCCCCCTCACATTTAATAGATTTATTCAAGGACATGTATCCATCTGGTCAATATGGAGTACCAATGTGATTCTCATAGCAAAGAGCGTATGGGCTCTCGAGAACCATTGTCCCCATTCAGCATAGATCTTTGTTGACATATAAATTAAATCACAAACATGATTTTTTATTTATCGTATTCTTCATGTCAGAGTACTGTGAAGGTTGCAAGAAGACTACATCAAAATGAATAGTGTTTTCATAGGTGCAAAGCAAAACAAAATTATGAAAAACTAGATCAATCATAGAAGCATCCAACTATTTTACAAAATTAAGAATGTTTCCATGACAAGCTAGATGTTTTCCTTCGTTAAAGTTTATAACAAACTTTTTTTCTGACATCCTGTGTTACTTCATGTCAGTTGTTAATTCTAAAGAACCATAACACCATACTACATGTATATTATTTAAGTATTGAGTATTGCAGCCAGTTTTTATCCTTTATCGAATATCATCTGATGGCTTGCAAGTGAAAATTCTCCATCAGTACTATTATTATAGCCTTACTTAAACAGAAATGTTCTTTTTAAACAACTCACACAAATCCATAAGTGGCATGCAACTAATGGTTTGAGTGAGTTTTCTTCATCAACCAGTGAAGATTCCTGAAGGCAGCCATACGGCTTGGAGGATCAAGCTTATTTGAACTTTTATACAGGATTCCTATGTCTGGAGGCTGGTCAAAGTCTTTTTGCTTCTTTGTGCTTGCGTCTTTTCATGTCAGGTAACATAGTTATGACTAGCCAAATACATAGCAATCTGCATGTCTACCCGAAATGCCTTTTACAATGGGGCATCACTAGGAATTTGTTAAATTATTTCTCACTAGTCTATTCATTAAAAAAAGACAAGTTCATAGATAATCATGGTGTCACAAATTATTATTTTGTATGCAACATTTGACTCTCTGTCAACAGTATTTTATGTATTGTATACGGGTTTCCTGGGATTCACAGTACGAGACTAGGGCTCTGTCATGTCTTGCCTAAAGGATCAAACCAAAACTCCAAGTTACAATTCCTTCACCTTAACCACTTGGAGGTTTGTTCATTGTTTAACAAAGTGAACATGACTATAGCTGCAGTGTCAATACCTGTAGACAGTTTTGCATACAAGAGGCACTTAACACATAGTCCTCATATTATAAAATTGTTCGTAAGAAATTCCAGAAATGAGGAGCTTGCTCAGGTTCACTTGGTGTATTTGTCACATTGAGCTCAACAAGTATTTTGACGTCTGAAAAATGACGTTATGCCTGAGCCCACCAGATGATCATTTCATCTCAGCAACTTATGTATACAGATACTACAAAACCGGTTTTGGGCATATTTATAGTGAAACTAAGTTGCCGAGGAACTGGATTTTATAACTTACCCGGTCAAAATAATTCGATGTGGAGAAAGATATTGCCGGATGCAAAACTTTCTCAATATTTCCCGATCACGTCATATTAGTTTGTCTAATAACTTACCATGACAAACCAAGGAAACCGGCGATGTGGAGATGGATGTCTGAATCAGGTGTTTTCACATAAAACTCCCGTCTATAGTATCATAGAAAGTGACAGAAGCCATGTCAATTAAGTAAAGTCTATTTCTCACTCCAAGTGCGATCTTTTAACACGCATCATAGATCTTTCCTTTTAGGACAAAGCACGTGCCATAACGCCAATACACACGCTCATGTCTGTACCTATGACGACGTCGCATAAACCGAGTGTGTAAACGCCTATCGACTTTTTTTATCAGCTGTTAGTTACTACTTTATAGACTGGCGGTTTATCTAGAATAGACTGCCATTGACGTTGACTCCATTTGGGGTCAATTTAAAGCGCTGCGGACACATTTAGAGCGCCGCGGGAGTCAGCTAAGGCGCCGCGGGAGTGCTTATTTTGAAAGTCAAGCGCAGCGGAGCCGCGGCGCTTTACGGGGCTGGGGAAGACCCTGACTGGTGAAATCCAGATTGCTAAGATATAAGTCAAAAACTTTTGACATGATGTTTAACATGATCTTAGTCTTGACCCTTTACTTTTAGTAACAATGTTTCTATTTGCCGGATTATGATAATGCAAATTCCATGGTAAATCTACATCAAACTGAAGTCGATTTCAACTATTTAGTAGTATACTATTTATAGAAACAAACAGGAATATTGTCCATCTTTTTTCTTATGATATTTTTTTAAACCGATCTTTCCAAATTCATTTACCTTTGCTTATTGTTTTCAGATTATCAAAGACATTGTTACAGATTAAGTAAGGCATGAGATTTGATGAATTTTAACTTGAAAATGAAATGCCTGCTGCTGTTCCGACTTTGAAAGTGATCTTTTACCAAGAAATTCTTATTGTACTTTTGAAGACTTTTCTTTTTTAACTCTTACTGGGAATAATCTTGTCTATTTGTACTCTTATTTGCTTGCTTGGCTAGAGGCTTCAATGTGGTTGTTTTTCATTTTTCATCCTTATATGCTCATCATCATTTTCTGTTTATAACTCATGTGAATGTATTAAACCTACTAAGCTGTTGCTTATTATCAAAATTGGATTTAATTTTGTTATTGGTAAATAATTTCCCCATTCACTGAGTGAGTGCAAATTCAATAAATTTGATAAGGTCGATAATGTGATTCCTTGTCTTTATTTTCGACAAACAGTCATTTAGATTCTTCTTCAAACTTCTTTAGACAATTCTGTTCTTCAAAATATGCTCAGATGTCATTTCTTTTATATACTGTTTGCCTTGAGATTTCGAGAACTGTTGTTTTGAAGTGTTGACAATATCTTTATCAATTGCTTTGCATTTGATTCACAAATAACACAAGGTGAAATCCATTAATCAATAACTGGCATCATTATATCTTCTTAAATCAATCCATGTTCTTAGTTTTGAATTACTATATAGTGTCTTTAACTAATTAGTTGATTCCTTTATTCTCATGTCAAATTGTTTTGAGCAGATTTTAAGGTAACAGCTTACCAGGCAAATAAAGCCTGCTAGTATTTTCCCTTTGGATCACTGATACAACTAATAAACATTATACATGACGTAATACATGGGTTTGTTTTCTATATATTTTACTATCATATATTTCAATAGCATGCTTAGTTATTGCTACAAATTCTTTCATCAATCAAAACAAATTCATGATACAAATCTGCATGTATGTTCAGAAGAAACTCATTGGTATACAGTCCAACCTGCGTTAAGCAACCACCTTTATAAGCAGCAACCTGTCTTGGACAACCACTTCAGAAAGTCCCGTTGTTAGATTTATAGTGTACGTCTATTTGTGTTAAGCAGCCAACCTGTCTTTAACAGCCAATTTCTCATTTCCATAGGCTGACCTCTTAACACAAGTTTGACAGTATATAACATTCATATCTATATGGCGATATGAAGGTGTCTATTACAGGTTGTAACTTTGTTTTTCTGGTGACTGGTCAAGGATTTTAAATTATTTCATTTTGTTATTTTCACCATTTAATGAATATAAAATTCTGGCTTATTCATACAATTTGAACTAATTTTGGATCCAAGCAAAGCTGTGGAATGTGAACCTAGCAGGATTGTCTTTCTTTTTAAAATTTATTTTGATAGAAATGAAATTTAATTTTTTGCTAGATGTTTTTCCAAATTGTCTACATAACAAAATTTAATACACTGGTTCATTTCTAATGATCTTTAAGCGGTATCTCTTTATATTTAGGTCAACTTTTAATATGATTTTTTTGTTAAAACTGGTAAAGGATTTTGATTTGAAAAGGCATCAAATACATTTACTCGCTTACCCCTTCCCCTCTAATATTTGTATACATATTTTTGATGCATCAGTAGCAAACAATTAAAAACATTTAAAAGAAAAAGGTTCCTACTTTTTCACGATTTTAAAGTTTCTCTGAAATTAATGGTATTGGTTGAAATGTGTTTTTATATCCAATTATAGATGACAAAGATATGCGGGTCATTCTGGTAGGTGAAGAGTGCTGCCAAAATGAGAAACTCAAAGAAGCAGCAAAGGTAATATGGATTTCGTTTTCATACTTATCATTCTTAATCGATCAAATCTGGGTGGGATTTTATCAGAGGACTGTAGCCAATCATTAAATTTCATGTGACAAACAATGAAGTTGGATATAGAACTTACTAAGAAGTAGTTTTATTTCCTCATTAATTGCATTCCTTGTTATTTGTCTGTAAATGCCATCTTTTTTCTGAACTTGTCCATGATATAGTGTTTTTGTTATAAATTTCACTAAATATCCACTTGTCATAATAAGGCTTTTGAACATGCAGGGAGATACAGACAATTGATTTTGAAACCCATTGATGTTCTATTGGCTGGCTATGCGTTCGTTTTCAAGACAACAAAAAACATATTTCTTGTCCCCATGTCGTGCGTAAAAAATGATATATTTAAATAAGTGTGTATGATTTGTCTTTCAGAGTCTGGACTGTGATGTGGTTGAGTCAGAGACAGGGATGGAATTCTGCACAGATGCAACTGAGTTTGACTGTGTGTTTGTCCTGACCGCGTTCAAAGGGGAAGTGTTTGAGAAACTGCGCAGTAAAGATGTGCGGATCATTGGGCCTCCGGTCATCATCAAATGTGCCAGGGAGAAAATGGTGAGTGACAGCATTGGTTGGTTGGCTGGAGCAGACTCTACGATACTTTGTAGGCCCTTGACTGACTGAAATCCCGGATGTCCGACAGACATACTATTGGTTTGACAGATTTTTACATAGACAAAAAAGAAAGTGTTTAGTTTGGTCCTACTGGGGCTGTCAGAGTTTCAGGGAGTCTGTAATAGAGTTTTTTTTTCAACCGGTCCCTTTTCAACAGCAATTCAATCATACCAAGCTGGAAAGCACACAGCTCCTGGTATTTCATAACTCAGGGTTGTTATTAACTTTTGGAGTAAGAGGCCAACTGTTGATTTTCCATAAAAATTTAGGTGTTTTAACTACTTCTTATGACCATCTTTTCTTTCTTTTTTGTTATTTGAGATGACCAAAAAGTCATTTGAAGTAGTCAACTTGGCTGGTGGCCAGCTTTTAATGAAAACCACATGATAAAGATTGTTTTTGACTGTTTTTCATCAGGAACAAAGAAAAAGCCTAATTTTAAATAACTTTTGTTCTTGTTTGTTCATGTTTTATAATGTTTATAATTTATAATTTGATGTATGAATGTATTTTCAGGCCATTCCATACAACTCTAGGCCCCAGTACTCCTTTTCAATGGAGGGTCTCAAAGTATGCTTCACTGGATTCACAGACAAAACAGAATTGGTAAGATTGTTTCTCATTGGTTTGTGATATTTCTTATGCAACCACTTTAGCCCAGGCATGCTTTTCATGAAACTTCTTTACTTAAGAATGTCGATCTTTCTTCCTTATATCATAGTCAGGGGTGGCAAAATCTCATTTTGTCTTGTCCGTAAATGCGGAATTTTTCCCTACACCTGTCTGCATAATTGTTATATAGTAAATTTTAGTGAAGTTTCGCTTGTCTTTAAAGGCTTTGGTACAAGCTGGGGAATATGGACAATTGATTTTGCCACCCCTGATAGTTTGCTTGTGTCCTGTTTGATAAACTTTCTACCTGCGATAATAAATAATAGTGTGATTTTTGGAAGCACAGGTTAAGATAACTAAATCATTATTATTTACAGTGTAATCTTGTGGATACAGTCCACTATTTGGGAGGGAACGTGAGGCGGGACTTTAAAGCCAATGTAACACATTTGGTGGCCAACACAATTGGTGGAGAGAAATACAGGGTAAGAGGATAAAATTTGATACATTTTTCATATCACAATGTTTTTCACTCCCTTTTAACACTCCTGTATCAGAGGTCATACCAATCCACTGTGGCTTAAGGAGAATTTGACATAATATTGGTCCTTTTGCACCATCTGAAGAGAAATATTAGCTGCAAATAAGACACTAGCCTGTTACTATTCTGAAATCCCAGACCTTACCTATCCACCACAGTGTAACTAACATTATATATCATGTGAACAAATCAAAAGGTGAAGCAAATAAAGACTTATATTAAATAGACTAGAGCCATAATTATAAGAAGAATGAACTTTTAAGGTGCTTTAAACGAAGCGTCAAATTATCTGTATGCAGTAGATCTAAAAAATGATGCCACACTTTTGCATTTAAATACATGCTTATTCACTGTACATACACATAGAATTAAAACCAATCTAGTTAGCTTCCAATGACTATTCTTCAATGTGTATCGCATAGTAATACAGCTGGTGTGCAGTTTAAAAAAGAAAAATTCCTCACATCTGTAAACAAGCAATTTGAATGAATTAAAAGATGTGTGTACAAATTCTTATTTTTTTTTACAATATCCCATGTCAAAGGTCATGTAAAGAAAATCTTTAGCTGCATGTGGAAATACTTGAGCCAAGCAACATTCTCAGATCATCTACTCCTCCACACTGCACTAAGTGAAAGTATTAGTTTACAGAAAATAAACTGAAACAAAGATTTTCATAAATAAGATAAATAGAACAATGAAACAAAAGGGTTATTTTCTTGGTATGTTGTGTATTTAACAATATTTGATATACAATGGTTCCTTGAATAAACCACAAGTGTCTATAGCTTCTTGGGGTCAGTACTCTGTAATGATAAATATTATATTACATAGTATTGTCCAAAGGACAACTTTAGACCCTTGTGGAATAAACTGTTAAGTAAATTGCTTATTTATGAGTGGTAATAAAAAGTTAAATGATTTAAAGAATTTATTTTTAAGTCAAATAAGTACAGTGCTTATTTATTGATTGAACAAATTGTTTTTTTCTGGCCATTAGAAGATGCCAGAAATCAAGGCAGATATGTTTTAATTATGTTTGAAATCCCGGATTAATAATAAAATTTTGTTCATGGTAATGTTGTATGTGTTAATTATAGGCCATCACCTAAACAATAAACTCAAGGGTTCAATACAAGACTATAGTAAGTGCTTCATAACATGAAGCATTTACTATATAGTCTTGCATTTAACCCTTGAACTCTTTCTTCAAAAAATGTAATAGTGTTTGTGTGTCTTGTAATTTCTGTGTTTTTTTGTTTGTTATTTTCATGCTAAAGGATTGAAACATTTCGAAACCTTGTTTACTCTTAAAATGCTGGGTAATTTTCTAAAAATAGATTTTTGTGTCATCTGCTTTCATAAACCTTAAATATCTGCTTAATTTTATTAAGGAAAGATACTCAGAGTAGCAAACAGGTGAGATCACAGGCCAGTCGCCAATCTACATGGCGGCTGGCCTAGATCTAACCTGTTTGCATATAAAGCATGTAGTCGGTTCCAGCACTATTAGGGTTAATATGGCTTAATCATACAAGGAACTGTTTTGTCAAAATGAAATGTAAAATTCCCCCAAGATGTCCCAAATGTTTTGACAGATAATCTTCCCCAGTTTCTCTGTGTCAAGATAAAGAGTGAAGATGCACTTGACCTAACAGTATCTTGTCTATCTCTTACCCTTTATCCCCTTAGTCATAATAAGCTGAATTGATTGATATGGAAAACATAAACAGACTACAATTTAATGTTGTAACGTTGTGAGAAAAAGTATTCTCTTTAAACCCATTTCTCTGTATGGGAAATTTGGTACTGGTCCTACTGAAACAAACTTTAGATAATGAAAAATACTAAGAAAAAAATATCTTAATGAGAAAGTAGGTGGAAACCATTGGGATTTATGGATAAAATTGATAAAAATTATATGAAGTATTTAAGGTTTAGAGGTTGAGAAATAATATGAAGCCATTGTTACAAAAGTGGCAATTGCTCATTGAGAGCAATTCCTCTTTAGATATCAATAGCATATTTCATTAGCCATCTTCTGCAGTTGGCACTGACAATGGAGTGGCTACTAGCAGGGTTTTCCTTGGCCCCCAACTTATACAGTAAATGACTCCCAAATCCTTGATATGACCCCTTAAAATTCTCATTTTCCATTCAAAATTCTCTATATAAGGGGTCAAAGGTCTCCTAAATATGTATAAATCATGGGGTCCAGGGAAAACCCTGCTCTAGTTTTAGAATCGACAACGAGTGAAGGGATAAGTGTTACGAGATGATTCATTGAAGTATTTCCTTGTTTTACTATCAATCAGTACGCTGTTGGATTAGATCGTCCCATAATGAGCCGAGACTGGATAACTCGCGTTTGGAGTGAGAGAAATTCTCTGGACTTTCAGGCAGACGATGAAGATATGGTGAGTTAATATTGTTTATAAATATAACTCATCTAATTTCAATAGTTAATTGACATCACTTATCTCTTAAAGCTGACCTCATTAAAGGCAGTTGTTAAGGATTAGGCTAAGAGACATATTCCTTTGGCCAATCTTATTATTCCATCTCAGAATTCTGAGAGATCAATTTAATTCTGTATCATCATCTTTTGATACTGTGTTTAGCCTGAATGCATTAAAAGTAGAGCCAAAAAAAACCCTTCATCACATTGCTTTTCTTATGTTCAGTTGAACAATGTGATGATGACATAGAGTACCTAATGACTAACATTACATTTCCTTTATAAACAATGATGGCGTCAAGGTTTTTTTGTAGGCATCATCTATTGTTTTTCCAAAATAACATTAGTCACAGCTGAATGTTAGCATAGTCATTTATCCATAATGTACACGTTCAAGCATACACAGAAATTGAGATTAGATAATATTGGTAGGCAATTTTTTCTTTTTGTTTCATTAAAGTTGGTACAAATTCTATTGAAAAAAGTTTGAAAACATTACAATTGTCTTCTTATTCAGGGGTAGTGAAATCTGATTTTGATTGTCTGTAAATACCAAATGTTTTTTTTTTCAGTTGTCTTTATAATGATTATATAGAAGATTTCATTAATGATTCATTTGTCCCTGAATACCTTTGGACAAACTGGTCAATATGGACAATTGATTTTGCTGCCCCTGCTATTCATCTTAATCTCGATTTATTTATTTTCAACCCATTTCTTCTCATTCTTCTCATTTCACTCACTGCAGAAACTGCTGTGACCTGCAATTCTTTCTCCCCAAATGATTTATTTTTTTCATCTACAATATTGCAATTAACTTGCATTTTGTTATGCTTAATGATTGATGTCGTCTATTGCTTTAAATTTGAACCATTCACTAGATCTCATATCAATGGAACAATGCAAGGGTAAGTTCTTTTCAAATGTCAAGAACTTATGGCATTTTACTGACCCCTCAATATGAGGAATGAACCAACTGAATGTAAATAGAGAATAGATGGTTGGATTATTTAATCTGAAATGTTGGCAGACAAAGCGTAGGAAAATTATCCGGTCAGCCGAAGCATGATAACATTATCTATTTAAAGACACTTTTTTGTTTATCCTGTAACCTATATGGATTCAAATAAAAACAAAAATGAAAATACAGCGAAAAAAGTTGAACAAAATAGAAAATCAATACTGACAGGTGGGCACCAATGACATGCTCTTGGTACCACTATCCAAAATGTTATACGGCACCCTGCTATCAGTCCCTAAAGTGACCAAGAGATAGGATAAAAGATGAACTTGATCCTGTGTCTTCTATGTTTCAGATGAAGTATAAGCTGCCTCCTTTTCACCAGCAATGTTTATGTTTTTGGGGATTTCCTAAAGACGAGCAAAATCACATGGAGGAGATAACTGTTGAGAATGGTAACACATTGCTTCTTCACCCTTTACCACATGCCAAATTTTTGACTGTCCCAAATTGGAAGAGTTTACAGATGACATTTCAAAATATGAGGAAATTGAAAAATAAACTTCTGATAGGGCAGAAATCATTGTGGGAAAGGGAGAATGCTCATTAAGAGCATGACCTTTATCTTTTATATATTATTACCAACTATTTTCCGTCCTCCAAGCCTCTTTTGAATTACAGTTGTCACCTGTCAATTTGATTTTTAGTTAGAGGCATATTAAAGACTGAGAGGATAACTTTGAAGTCATTCTTGTGGCGGGTCAAGATTAAATGTCCTTTAGAGAAAATCACTGATATTATATGTACCTAAACTATGGTGCATTAAAGAAATTCAGTCATTTGTCAATCCACAGAATTAACTTTGTTTAATGTCAGCTACTTGAGCTTTATATCATTTTGTCATAGAAGATTTTTCTGCTTCAAAGTAGATCTTTATGAGAGCACAGGTTCTTTTTTCTATTAACATCATATTAGATGGTTTAAATGTTGATGTAGTATTTGCGCTCTGTTTGTAGGGGGAACATGCTGTCAGATTGGTGAAGACGACTGCACACACCTGATTGTCGAGGATGGAGTTAAAGAGCTGCCTAAAGATGTGTATCTCCCCAGATATGTTGTTATAGGAGGTGTAAGTTCTTTCTTTGTTTATAGGTCTGATTAAGAAGCATGTTCTCTTTTCTAATTTCTCTTGTGCTTCTATGAACCCTATATTGTGGATATTCATTAGAATCTCCTCAACAAGACCATTCTAATGAGTACCTACAAAATAGGATTTGTATCACAAACATGTCAATGCATCTCAAAGTATTGTTTCCATGCAACTGTTGGAGGCAATATTATAGTTCATTTGAACAAAATAAGAAATTTCTGGTTGAATTGATAAAACAATTTGTCATATGTGTGGTATTGCCTTTGCCTCTAATAGTGCAGAAAACTTTGCAATATTGCTGTAGGACCTTTTTATAAGACTATCTACTGTTTTATATCCTTGAATGTGATATTAGAACAAAAGATACATCCCCTTGTTTCTGAGATACATTGATCACACTAGCTTTTATAAGAAATCATTAATATAGCAGATTTTTCGCGAATTTTCACTTAATTTTACATAGATGTTTGCTTTTTACTATTTGATCAAAAATAAACATTGGTTCCTATTTCAGTGGTTCTGGACCTGCGTACAAATGGAAGCTAGTGCAGATGAAAAATTGTATCGCTTTGAAAAGGTAATATTTAACTTTATTTACCCTATACTTCAATAATACATTGCCTTGTAGCATATGCTGCAAGAATATTTATAAACAATGTCACAAAGGGATACATTAAGAATGATTCATGAAATTGATGAATGTACCCTGTTCTCTGAACGGTTTCTTTCCAAGTCCATACAGATTTTTTTTCTTGTTTTTATTCTTTTGTTATTTTTTGTGAGTTTTGCTAATCTCCTGTCTGACTAAGAGAACTCTTTCTTTTGGTCTATGTTGACAGCGATAATGGGGATACGTTTAAGGTAGAGGCCTTCCTCACCATTGAGCATCCTATGTGGCCCAGTGGTTAATGTGGCAGACTTAGAACTTGGCAACCCACATCTCTGGTTTCGTGGGAGTCATTTCAGAGCCATAGCCTAGCACTAGTTGATCCAGGAAACCCGGTCCATTACTTAAAACACATTTTAATACAGCGTTAAACATCATACTTCTTCGTTCGTGATAAGCCTGGCATTGCAATATAATCTATAAAAAAAAAATATTATTTATGCGTTATAAACAAATCCAATAAAACAAAAACACACCTCTTTAGACCACTCGGTAAAGATATCATCAGTAAAACTTAGCTTGAAATGGTCCAATTGTATAGATATGCATGTTATGTTGTTTAATTTTTTCGTTTACTAATTTTCTCATTTCTTTCGTATTTGTAGCAAGAAACCATCCCAAATCATTTTACTCCGTGTTCCACCTTATCGGGGTCCAAATCACGGAAGCGTAGACGGGTGAAAGAAAACATAGCCCAGCTTGCATCAGATGAGGAGTTAGAATCACCGCTCTACAATAAACGACGATCGAGTGACATGGGGTTGATTACCAGTCCTAACTCATTCCTTGATGCATCGAATACACCCGACCTGTCAGATGTAAATATAAGTAAGTGGATTGAATTAATTGTGGGAGAATAATATTATTAATGTCATTGAATGTTGAGTGGAAATGAAAGACACTATTTGTATGTTTATATCTCTGGAAACAAAATTTGACCTGTTGTATATTTGAATTTTTCTTGACCTCTTGATTTTTGCTTATTTGAGGAACTATTGACCCCTAATATATTGAGTTGTTAATGGGATTAAAGTGAACGATAGGGGTCGTAGCCAAGAATAATTATTGCTAGGGTGTCATTTACTTTGTAAATTAGGGGTCAAGGAAAACCCTTACTGTATGTTGAATTGTTGCATGCAAACAGTCATAAAATTTACTTCATCTGATCCTGTGTAAATAGTCTACCCTAAAGTCTATAAATTTTGATAATCTCAATTTTTTGTATATTTCATGCCAATTTATTGTAGGTTTATATAGCTCCTGCCCCATGTTCAAGGTATTTTAGTAAAAGATATTCTCAATCAAAATTTTCATGCCTAGGGATCTTCTTCATTAAGTGCCAATAAAGAAGACCATGAAGTGTACATCAACATTCAGCGTCAAAGAAATATGAGTATCAAGGTCTTCCCTAGGTTTTTATTTTTTCAGGCGCTTGGGTGGAGGAGGGATGTTCAGCATGGATACCCCCTTCCCCAGTCAATTTCGTTTAGATATGCATCCAAAAATGGCAATGTTCTTGGTACATTTTTTAATTAAAAGTCATAAAAAAAAAAAGATTGTATTAAATCAAATGTATCAAACATTGTCAGAAGCAAGAAGACTGCATGTGGGTCAAATTTAAAGCGCTGTGGACAAATCTCAAGCCCAGTAAAATCAATTAAGGTGCTTGGGGTGCTTTTGAAAATCAGGCCCTGGGGATCTACAGCGCTTAAAAGGCATGGGGAAGACCCTGAATATTTTGGTTATATGTGACCAACCTTTAGTTTTAGATGTTATGAACTTGAATTTTGTTTACTTGTAGATGACAAGGACCCTCCAAAGATGACACCACGACTGCATGTTGTAAAGGAATTGTTTCAGACAGAGACCAACTATGTTGGTATTCTTGATACCCTGTTAACAGTAAGTGACATTATTGTTTGATTCATTGATAACTTTTGATAGGGGCAGAATGATACTTTTATTAATGAAAGTTTTCCAGGAGGGTTTCTCCCCAGTTTGAGGGGTCCTGCGAGGTTAAGGGGTCCCAAGATCAAGCCCCACCAAAGCCTCGGGTTTTGTCGAATTGTCCTAAGGCAAGTCCCTTCACAGCTTTAGCCCAGTACTGGTGGAGCAAGGAAAGCCTTTACATAGCTTAATAATTGTTGACGGTGTTTTAACACCATTGACAACAAAACCCAGATACAGTGATAACTTTTGTTTCTTGAAAGGGAGATATTTTGTATATCAACTGGTTTTGACCAGCCATTTTTGGCAGTTTAGTAAGGGTTTTACCTTCAGCCATGAAGAGCCAGGCATCTCAATTATATATCTGAAAAATTGTTGATGCAATGTTTAACCCTTTACCAAACCCAAAATATTTTACTGTTCCAAATTAAGAGTTTGCAGACTCAATTTCTAAATGTGATGAGATTGAAAAACAATCTTTTGATAGGGCAGAAAACAATGTGTGAAAAGGAAATTTGCTTGTTAATTTCTCCTTTTCCCACAATGTTTTCCAGAGTTGTCTGCAAGAAATTGGTCAAATGTCGTTATTGTTTGGTAATGGGTTAAACCAAACAAAAACAGATAACTTGGGCTTTATTTCTGTCTGTGTGTTTATTTTAGATGTTCAAGGCTCAGATAGAGAAGCAGGACCAATACAACGGTGCTATATTAGCGGCCCCTGATATCAAACTGATCTTTGGAAACATTCCCTCTATATACGAAATCCATTCCAAAATTCTGGAGGAACTTGGGAACATGCTGGAGCAATGGTATGAAGAGCAGCCTGTAGGAAAACTGATAACAGATCACGTAAGTGTCTTAGCAAGCATCTCTATGATTTTGGATTGTCGTATGGGGATTAATGGCGTGCTACAAGGTTTTCTCTTGACCCAATGATTTTTGTAAATTTAACCTATTACCAAACTATTTGTTGCAGACGACTTTAGAAAACATTGTGGGAATAGAGCAATTTTTCCTTTTCCCACAATGTTTTCTGCCCTTTCAAAATATTATTTTTCCAATTTCATCCCATTTTGAAATGTCGTCTGCAAACTCTTTCAATTTGGGACAGTCGAAAAGTTGGTGTTTTGGAAAGGGTTAACAAGCATCTCTATGATTTGTATTATTGTATGGGTTTTAATGGCGTGCTACAAGGTTCCCTTGACCCCATAATTCATGCAAATTTAAGGGCTTTTGTCCCCTTATATATGGAATTGCTAATGAAAAATAATGATTTAAGGGTCCAACTCAAGGAGTAGGGGGTCAAGCAAAACTCTGCTTGCCAGCAGTTTCCTCATTTATATTATGGCCTTTCTGGGATTCACAGGTACTAGACAATGGCTCTTAATGACACTAGTGCAAAACCAGCTGGCCGTCTTGGATCGAACCATGGACCCCTGAGGTACAAATTTGTACCTTAACCACTGAACAAGCAGGACCTGCATCTCTATTATGTAGACATCTTTAACCCCTTACTTTATACTACCTCATTTATACTGCAGAAGACTTCCTTCAAAACACTGACAGAAGGACGAAATGCATGCAAATGAGCAATATTTGTCCAATAGTTTTCTAATTTATACTGCAGGAACCGACATCAAGCTTTTGCAAACAGGTTGGATCAAGGCCAGCGGCCAAGTAAATTGGCAGTTGGTCTGCGATCTAACCTGTTTGCTACTCTGAGGAATCTTTTCTCATAAAAATTTAGCAGATATTTGAGGTTTTTGAATGTAGACAACACAAAAATCTATTTTTAGAAATTACCCAGCATTCTGAGGGTTAAAGAAGTTGTGTTATATTGCTTTTTTTTTTGTCATCTGCTGATACTTATCTAATGGACAAGTCACAAACCTTGCAGTATTAGGGACTGGTTTTTTGGTCATTTTCCATGTTTTATTTGTAGGCGGAGGCCCTGATCAAGGCTTACCCTCCATTTGTGAACTTTTTTGAAGACACCAAAGAAAGGATACAAAAGTGTGATAAGACCAACCCTAGGTTCCATGCCTTTTTGAAGGTACGTCTATTTTTGTTTTATATGTACAGGGATTTCCTTAAGAGGCAGCTGGAGGCTGATTTGACCGCCTCAAATCCTTTTCTGGCCGGCTCAAATTTGCCAATTGGTAAAAAATAAATCATTGTTACATGAAAAGAGGTTGAATTCTTGTTCGGTCCACTGGCGCCCCACATACCTTAGCCTCCTAAACAGTTCTACCGACCCTCTACTTCAATCCTTAAAGAAAACCCTGTATGTTTCAAATAATTATTTACATGGATAGCAAAATTAATAGTCTGTATAGCCACCAGCTTGTCCAAAAGCCTTAACAGACAAATGTTTGTTTTTTAAAGTCTCTTTATTATTATTGTTATAAGGATAAGTGCAACAAAAGACTTATCTTTTTCAAAAAAGTTAAACAAAGTCAGATTTTGTCACCTCCGATTTATTTACAAAGACTGTCTGTCAAAGGAATTAAAAAAAAGAAAAGGGTGTTCAACTAATGTATAGCCTTGAATTATCTTATTATCTTCTTTGGTTCAGTATTGTTGGAGACAGAAAGTGATCATTGGAACTGTTTGTCATTTGAAATCAGTTGATATATCTATACAGATTGGGGGTGGGCATATGTTTTTTTGTTATCTGGAACTCGAAAGTCAAATTTCAGTTAGAACAGTTCCAAATGTTGTTTATTATTCCAGGTATGCCAAACTAAGAAAGAGTGTGGTCGACAAACATTGACAGAATTATTAATAAGGCCAGTACAGAGGTTACCCAGTGTTAATCTACTAATAAATGGTAAGTATATTACATTGCACATTCCCTTCATATAGGATTTTTCGTCTTGTCAAAATTCAAAGCAAAAGAGGTGAGGATATTTCTCCATTTCTTTGCAGACCCACCCTTCCATTAACTCTTTACCAAACACCAAATTTTCGACTGTCCAAAAGTTAAAGAGTTTGCATATGACATTCCAAAATGTGATGAAAATAAGAAAAAATCTTCTGATCTGATAGGGAAGAAATCACTGTGGGAAAAGAAGAAATTGTTCGTTTAGAGCAATTTCTCCTTTTCCCACAATATTTTCCAGAGTTGTCTGCAACAAAGTGGTTAAATGTCATTGTTTGGTAATAGGTTTACAACCGACTTGGTCAAAGTCTTTCTTTACTAGACCATGTCAAAGTCTTTTACCTGACCATGTCCAAGTCTTTCTTTACCAAACACTCACAGGTAAGTCGTCATTTCTCTACATTCTCACCCCAGCCATTAATATCCAACCATGTCAGTCTTTCTTTACCAAATACTCAGAGGTAAGTATGAATAACAATGATTTTACACAATTTTGACCGAAGGAGAAATGATTTGTTGTTAGTGTTCTCTTGTGCAGTCATGACGATTTTCTTATTGGTCTTATTCTGTGCTTGAATTAAAACATACATTCATAAAGTAATTGGCTCAGATTCATCATCATGAAAGGCCCAAGAACATTGGAATTTATGTGTATGAACAGTGAAGATTGTATTTTGAATTGAGTGGAAAACATCTTCATAAGTAAGTAAAGCAAATTTTATTATGGTGACATTGTGTTATGTACATATAAATATACAATTACTTATTAATGATATTGACAACACCTGGCCACATTTGGCCTATAAGTCTATGCATAATTTAAGGTGAAAATGCACTTTCCGAGCAATGTCTCTTGTTGTCATAATATCTTTTTCGGCCATATATTTTTTCGTAGTGGAAGAAATGGATAAGGAAACAATATTGTCTACTCTATTTTCAAGAATTGATTATTGACCAGTTGACAAATGCCTACCAAGATATTTGTCTTGGGTATTTTAACAGCAGGGAAGCTCATTTTCAGTAAAAACACAGACACATGTACATTTGCTTGTTGGAAGATTGTTCATATTTTCATTGGTTCAACTGATATAAATGTTCATTTTGAAGTGATTTGTCAACTGACCAATTGTAGATATATCTCTAATTTTAGGGTGCCTGTTTTAAATGTGTTTTACCTTAAGTAAAATTCTATTTCCAGATATTCTGAAACATACCAGTAAGAGTAACCCAGACTATAGTAACCTTGAGAAGGCCAACAATGTATTAAAAGAGGTTATGACGTAAGTTATGCGAACATTTATCGTAGAACCTCTATGCAAAACATTGTCTTATTGCTGATTCAAAATGGAAGACAAATAGGAAAATATTGAAGCAAAAACACATTTTTTGAAACCAATTAAAATTGAATCTCTGATAAATTCAGGTTTTTTTGTCCAAATCAGTGTTGTGCATTAATTAGATCTTTAGAACTTAATGGCATAATTTCTAGATGTTATCAAACATATTTGACGTTAAGCCCATCAATTAATGAGGTTTTTTTTTTTTTTTTTTTCAAATGATGCTTTATTTCTAATGACTTTCCATGAATATCCCTGTCAAGTAGAAATATGTATACATTACATCATAGGCATATTTATATGGATGTGTCTCTTTCTCTTTTTTCATTACATTGTTTTGAATTGCTTTCATTTCAGACATATCAATGAAGACAAGAGAAAAACAGAGAGCCAGGTTGTGATGTTTGATATAATGAAAGATATTGAGAACTGTCCTGTAAGTGTCAGGCTTTCTACTGGTCCCTACTTTTCCTACTTTTCCCTACTTTTCCCTACTTTTTTTTCTTAACCCTACTTTTCCCTACTTTTTTCAAAAATAGCCCTATTATCCCTACTTTTTCATTTTGCAAGTAAAAGAAATAAAATGTAAAATATAGACTTACATGATTCTTCTTTAGATATTTTGCAGAAATTCCATTCATTATGAATCTTTTGTAATGAGAACAGTTCAGATGTGTTTGGGGGATCACCTTGTTATGTCCATCCTTGAAAGCACTGTGGTTCCTTGGCTAGTCAGTACAGACATACTGGTCTTTAGGTAAGATAATATCTTTTTCACTGTGAAAATACATGTATGTTCTATTTAATCATATACATACATGCTTCTTGAAAAAGAGGTGACAGATATGCACGCTTCATCTAGACTTTACACTGCCAAGTTTCTTCTTTTCCCAATGATGCTACTAGCTGAGGGAACCCACAAATGCCATGCTGTGTTTTAAATTCGTATTTGCAGATGCTGCTTTCCTTTCTAACAAAATACATTTAAGTTTATATGTAAAGCTTGCTTTTCCTAACTGTCATATTAATCATAAATAATTTATTTTGTATGACCCCACAAAAAAGGGAGGAGGTGATTTGCCATTGTTTGTTTGTCAGTCCATCTAGCTATCCATAGCCCAAAGTTTGTGTCACGCTGAACTAAAAAAGTATAACTGCTAGAGCCATCTTTCTGTGAATAGTTGTCAGCATGTGCACTTGTATACCTGAGTATTTTGATGCAATTCAATTCAATTCAAGTTTTATTGTATTAAAGGGCCACCGGCCCATACACAAATAACATTTTTACATTCAATATACAACAATAGGTACATGTGTAAGAGGTACTACATAGTCTAACAATCATTGATTTAAGGTAAAGTCTGTAAAATTGACAAAATTCTTAAATAGCAGCTCAGTTTTCTTGTTCCATTATAAAAGCAAATGATAGGAATCTTTGTTACAGAGCCAAATTGTGAGGACATCTGTGTCCTATGGACACACATCTACTGCCTTATAAGATTAACAGTGTATGTTTTGAATGTCATGTTCATTATTGTATTCCATTGTGTAAATTGATGTTAAATGAGAAATTAAAATTTCAGGTGCCTGTATTTCAAGGATGGGCAGAACAAGGCATTCTCACAGCATCAGATGGACTAAGATATGTATCAATTTAACGGTAATTCCAGCTGAAAAATGGTAATAACTTTCTTATTTAGCCCTACTTTTTAACAGTAAAAATCCCTACTTTTTGCTAAAATCTTGCCCTACTTTTGCCCTAGTTTTTTGTGGAGAGGCAGTAGAAAGCCTGAAGTGTCCTTATTCATTTTATATAAATAGAGTATCACAAATGGCCAAATGGTGTTGAAGACCACACTTTTGAGTAATTTTTCCCAAAGCTAGAATGTTAATAAAAAAAACGTTTGTTTTTAGCTTTTAATGCTGCAAGGGATAATGAATATATATATATATATATATTTTTTTTGTAAGTCCTGGTCAATTTTGTTCTACAATTGACTTGTCATTTCCTGTAAGTGTCCTTATTCATTTTATATAGAAAGATTATCACAGATGGCCAAATGGTGTTGAATGCCACACTTTTGAGTAATATTTCTCAAACCTAGAATGTTGCTAAAAAAAAAAAGCCTTTGTTTTTTGCTTTAAATGCTGCAAGGGATAAGGAATATATCCATGATTCGTTGTAAACACATTAATGGTTGAAAAGCATGGCTTAAATGTAAGACAGCCTATTGTGGGCTTGTCATTAGTAGAAGAGAATCAAAGTTGGTTTCCTTTGATTAACCTTCTGAACTGATTATTTGACACGATAACACTTATATTTGTGACATATTTTTGTATCATTGAATTCAAGTTAATAAATAATTAGAAACCTACAAATAAAGCAAATTATGTATTATTGTTTCTGTCTTTTCAGGCAACATTAATATCTTCTCATCGGATGTTTCTCAAAAGATTAGATGTAATCGAGTTGTCTGAAATCTTGTTACAAAGGGGGGCTCATCTCTCATTGTTCTTGTTTTCTGATAGTATTGTGGTGAGTATGCATATAGGGTTTAATTGCCAATTACCCAACAGTTGCGTTTAAATGGTAATATAGATATACAATTGACATATCGACAAAACGCCTCAAAATTAATATTCATAACATTTTCACCAATAAAAGTCTTTTTAAGACTCCGACAAACAAATGCAAGTATGCATATGAATATTGCCTTCAATAGCTTTTACTGTGAGAATAACTCGGACATACATTGAGGCCTGGTTTTGTCAATTGGTCAATTAACAATAAGGAGAAAAAACACTCGAGCTTTACCATTAACTTGTGTATCTATGGCAATGTAAGGTCATATTGATACAATGTTAAATTATTAGTTCATTACTAACAGCTGATTACAGTTGTAGGGTCTCTAGACCATATGCATGAATTCTACACTTAAACTACAAAATGAATGTCATTTTATGATGTGCAAGATATTCCAAAAGATCTCTTTTACAAGGCATACAAAAAATCAGTATTACTGGATTCCTGTGTGGCCCTGTGGTTAAGGTGGTAAAGTTGAAACCAAGGGGTCCCAGATTCAAGCCTCACTAGTGCTGCTGGTTTTGTGGGCGTGTCCTTTGGAAAGATGCTTCAGAGCCCTAGCTAAATAATGGTCAATCCCAGGAAAGCTGTCGTATCATCACATCAAGAAAAGTAGAAACCAACCAAGATTATTAATTCATGCTTTAGTATATAGGGTCACAACCTCATACTTCAATCACATTCTAAATTCCAGATATGTAAACGGAGGGTAAAAGTGCTTCATTCAAAGAGTCCAGCAGCTGCAAAAACGCCTATTAAAGGCTACAAGCATATAGAATTCTTACAGTTACAGTGTGTTAGACGTGTTCTAGACATTATAGAAACAGAGGAATGCCGTGGGGCATTCGGACTGATTGTGAAGGACACAGAGGATATGAAAGAAAAGTTATTCACATTCATGTTGGACGAGGAGGACTCAGAAAAAAGTGACTTTCTAACATCAGTGGCAAAAGGTGTGGCAAATACGTTGTGTCGAACGGAATATGTAAGTCGTGGTTAGGCTTTATCCTTTTTGTTTCCTTCATCAGGGTATAACATGTAAACTGTATTTTGGGATTCCAAGTTATTTTGGGAAATCCAAACTTATGAATGACATGGGGTTCTGTGAAAACCAATAGTTTGGGCTGTTGGATTGATGAACATGGTGATGATGCTTTTTAACATAGAGGAAGCTTGCTCGTGGTGAGCAAATTTCCTTCCTGTCATAATAATTTCAAATATGAAAGTGAAGAAAGGCTTTTTTGTTGTCTGTATTTTGAAAAGAGGATTACCCTCACATTTGTCTGATGATGACAAACTTACTTAATCATAACTATGTTTTTATTAGTTTTAAAAGGAAAAATAATTAATTGGAGTCATTATTTGTGTTCATTTTACTTTTTCCTGGTTCATTGCTGTTTCATGTTTTGTGTTGTTCCTCACCTTATATGATAAAGCGTCTGGTTGTCAGCCCCTGTATCATTCTTATATTTTAGTAATTTTAGTTTTGATTATACAAGAATAAGGCGTTTTGACAAAATTTCTGAATATGATAAACTTTCCCAATAGTTATCACATCTGATGACTTTAGATCTAAAGTATGAAATTGTGATCGGTCATAGGTTAAACTTTTGTGATAAAAGAAAAAACCAAGACTATGATTAGGTTTTTTTCCTTTTAACATGTCAATTTGAAAGATACACACTGCAGCACTGAAGTTAACACACAAACAAATTATGAATGTTATTTTTCAGGAAAGTTTATTATCAACAGTAGAGGGACACCAGCTGCAAGTTACCACACAAGATTTAGGGAACCAGACATTCAGTAAAGCTGCTAGCAGGTATGGTACAGAGGAAAGGAAAATAATTAATTGGAGTTATTATTTGTGTTCATTTTACTTTTTCCTGGTTCACGTAATTTACAGTCAATGGTATCAAAACCTTTACAACACACTTCTAAGGATTTTAAAACTGCATCTTTGCATACAAAAGAAAAACGAAACATTTTCTGAACTAGTTGCTATGATAGTATAGTGTCAAACAAAGATAGATAGACAGTATTAATTTTAGAAATGAAAGTTATTGTGTCCTTTTGGACACACATCTTTTGAAACTATGTGTCCAAGGGTAAAACTATGTGTCCGAGTACCAATGATCCAAGCTATAAGATGTCAAAGAATTGTTATTAATGATAACCTTAGCTTAAATCACTCAAAACAATGCAGATTTGATAGAAAGAAAGCATGAGACAGCATGCTTTATGATGCTTACTACATTGTAAACATTACTTGTGCTGATCAGAATGCTTCCGGCTGGACACATATCTTTTGAAATGATGTGTCCCCAGCAATTTTAATGTGTATATGACGAGGGACGCAGAGGTAAAATTATCACTGAGATAGATTGTTAAATCTAACTTTTCATCAATAACTGACCTGTGACTTAAGTAATCAACATTCTTTGTGAGAAATGATCAGAATGTAGATGCAAATTTGAATTACTCATTGATACAGGTTTTTTTTTCTTTTCGTTGTTTTATCTTCATGAACCTTTGAGTTGCATACTGCAGAATTTGTTTTAAAATATTTTGGAAAAAAGTATTCATAGTATAGGTTTTTAAATAAAAGAGTTGAAGGTGACTTATTTTTTATTTTGTTTTAAAGGTTTAGTAGACGAGTGAGCCGAGCATTTTCCTTCAACAAGACTCCACGGCGGATAAGGAGGGCGGTATCCCATGTGTTTAGTCCGTTTGTAAAGGATAACTCGCGGGAATTTACTCCTGGTGCCTCGGGTAGTCTTCATGGGAAGCGACTTGCTAGTGCCATAGATTTAACAGTAAGTTTTAACTACAGAGAAAACTGGAAACTAGTGTACTTGGTTGATCATCATTCATTTTGATCATATGTTAGTACATTTGTAAGCTAAATGACCTTAGCTGTTGATGCGCCGTAAAACACCATTCATTCAGTAAATCTTTTACCACATTAAAGCATTTGTAGTTGTAGTATTTCAAAAGGGTTATCATATATAAAACCAATGGATATTTACATTGAATGATTGATGAAAAATACCCATTTTCATCCAGTACAGTCACATAGTCATATCCATAAGTTGGCTACATGCTTAATTGGTTTAAATGCATGTTGTTATTTTTTCAAATGTTGTTTCTTTCCATTTAGACCACTCTGAACATGGCATATAAAAGGATTGTCAAATAAATTTAGGGGGAAAAAAATCCATAGCTTCCATTTTCCTGTCATCTAATCAGCATTTCCTTTTTTCAAATGAAAACATGATAACTATTTATTATCATTTCCTTATTATAATTTTCTCTAATTTTCTTATACCTATTAACCTGTAAACGATTTCTGTATACTGGTATCTTAGTTATCAATATTGTGGCCCTGTGGTCACGGTGTAGGACCTGTGTTCAGGGTTCAATCCTCATCATCAGCTCAAGGTTTTTTGTGGGAGTGTCCTTGGGCAAGAAACTGCCGAGCTCTGTCTAGTACTGGTGAAGTCTAGGAATACTATTGAACATCCAAAATAATGTTGACACAGCGTAAAATCCCATATATACATCATGATCATGGGGGCCGAATGACCTTTAAATCTGATTTATTAATTCAATCATCCATTTTATATTGCAGGAGGATTCAATAAGTTTAGGGAACTTTTACGACGATACGAGCGACACAGTCAGCCTTGGGGCATTCTCAATGAGGGATCCCCTGGATAGTGATACAGTTAGCCTGGCAGATTTCAAGTTAAAAGATTAACACAAAACTTGATTGAATATAAAACCCTGCAAAGCGAAACAAACTCCCCTGGAATATCACCAGAGACAGTTGTGAAGATATCCTGCAAAGCAAAACCAAATCTTAGAAAGCTGCCAGAGACAGTTGTGAAGACAGCTTTGTGGAATTTCATATAGACAGTGAATATGGAGTTGAAGAGTTTTAAGTTTTAAGATATTTAGGATTTTATCCACACCCAGATGCCAATAGCTGCCTGTCTTCTAGACACAAAAATGTTCAAAGTATTATTCATCGTAATGATATGTTAGAATTTAGAAAGATAACTATCTTTAGCTGTAGGTTATTGCAGAACTATCTTGGTGTTTTTATGCAACATCCATCTTTGGAAGAAAATGCAATTAAAGCAATATAATCATATTCCAAACTTATTACAAATAATAATATGACTTTTTATTTAACAATGGAGACAATTTCTTTATCTTCGTTAAGCTTCCTCATTTTCAATTAACACCTATCAATGTAACTTCAATCTGTTATATCTGTCTGCCACCAATGAAGGCTGCACAGATGATAAGAAGTATATGTTAATGCTTCCATATGGTATTTCACATAGAGGAAGCATGTAGTCAATAGCTATGTATTAAGATTGAGCAGTGCTGGCATGTCAATATTCTTCAAAGTAAATGTTTATGTTTCTGTATATGTAAAAAACCAATTACATGTCCTAGGATGAGATTGAAACCCTTCTTCCCCCCTCAATTAGTTTAATTTTGTCAATTGGGATTTTCTCTCTTGATATGTAAAATAGTTTCAAGTTTACATTCCTGCCATATAATGTTTTGGTGCTGAGTTATTGATACTAACATTTGAGTCAATACATTGTGTATTCATGCTAAGTTATGAATGAATCACCATTCTACTTTTTCTTAGAAAATATATAAAAGTCATTGCTGTCTTAGTGCAGGTGTCTTTGTGCACAAAGTTTTATATACTTTACCATGTATTTACATTCCTTCATGAATTGGAACATTTAATGTCTAAACAAAAATGGTGATGTTTGAAAGTGTATAATTTTGAAATATTGAATAAGAGCTAATTTTTCAACAATTATTTGACTCTTGGCAGTTTTCAGTTTTTCAATGGTATTTCTGACACTAATTAATTGGTTTAATTGCTTAACTGGTAAACAAAAAATAACTGGTCTGTTAATAACGTATAGATCTGAACAAGGTTGTGATAATGTATTTAAATCATGTTTATAGTGATGTGTGTGTTTTTAAAATATTATTTGTACATAAAGAACACTTGCATAGTTGATAAAAGCTGTGTGGTTAGTTCAGCTGAGAAAGTCAACTCCGAAAACAATTTTGTGTTGCACAGATTTTTCTTGGCCTACCTTGATTGGTCAGTATATGTGTCTCCAAGGAATCATATGTCATATTTAAAAATCTATCAGTAGTGTTTTTAATTCTGTCAAGTACTGTATTGATAACTTGGTATCTTTAGATTGTTGTCAACGATTGTGTTATCAACAAGATCTGTTTGAGAATAAGTTTAAACCTTTTTAAAATCTCAACTTTGAGAAATGTTTATTTTTGGTGAAATAAGTTTGAACAAGAAACAGTCATAATATCACAACCTTGAGTAATGTTTATTGGTAATTTATTTGTGATGAAACTTTATATGGATATTAGTCTGTCTGTATTTGATAATGATCCAGGTCAGAACTGTGGAGGCTATTTATCTAGACCTCTGTTAGGTACCTTTACTCATAATAAATGAAATTGAAATACAATACGCATATGAGAGTTCTGTGATGTTTCATGTGGTCCTTCTTAATTCTATACTCATAATTTTATCCAAACTATTTCTTTACTATCCTAGCTCTTCTCTCTATTTTCATGTGGTTGTTTTTGTTTGTTCATACATATGCACTGTTGTTTGGTTCTCTACCTCTTGCAAGAAATTCCTAACAGCTGAAAGTTCAAATTGGATGGCATACTACTTAAAATATTTTTCTGACATGTGAAATATGCCAATTCTTGGCAAGTTCACGTGTCCAAAAAACATTTACAATTATGTTTACTCTTAAAATTGATTAAGAAAGTAGAATTATGTTGAATACTGTTGTAAGTAAAAAAAAAAAAAAAAAAAGATAATATTGTATACTTCTTTTCTTTGAATTTTTGGAACAATTTTCTGTATGAAGAAAAAAATGTTCTCTCGTGGCTGCTAGAAATAGGCATATTTGTGTGCTGTAGCAAACTTACAAATATAATGATAAAAAAAAAACCCGGAAATGTATGACTCTTTTTCCCGAAAAAAAAAATTTTGTTCAGCTACCCTGTAGATTCCATTGTAGACGGCTGTGTATTTCTTGTAACATGTAAAGAATTGGGACCTTTTGTATTTTGTATGAAATTCTCTGCATTCAGCATTAACCCATTACCACATGATGTCAAATTTAGACAGGGTTGTCATTATTAGTCAATTGCAATTTTTTTAAAAAATTTCTTTCTATGGGGTTTAATGATGTTTCAACAATTTCCCAGTTATTATGTGGCTTTCCTGGGATTAGTTAGTCTAAATACTAGATTAGGGCTTTTAAGTGTCATGCAAATTACAATTTGTCGGTACCAAGGAATTGAAACCCAATCCACAAGGTCACAAGATCACCACACTTACCACTGGGCAGTTCCAAATTGCCAATTAAGATCAAAGGTAGAAATTTTGAAAAATTCAGCGTGTTGTTTACCCATTCATAGAGCTAACCTTAGTCTAAGTTTCCCTTTAGCCAAGATTGAATCTGAATATTCTGTATTCAATAAGACAACTCTGCTTTGAAGACTTGAGTACTTTGTTAGCAAAACAAATTCTTCATAAGCTCTGCCTTGTGTTGTGATATATGAAGGTCTCAATACAAGACTAAGATAAGGCATACATTAGGCACATACACTAGTATTTCACTTAATCCTTGATATTTTCTATGTTTTTCAGGTTAAGGGGTGTTTTTTTTCCTTCGGATTTTGACTTGTCGAAAGATATTGTACTGTGTAATGGGATAACGCTGAAATTGTCTATGTAACAGAATTGTCATACCCTGTATATGTGTATATTAGTAGCTTGTTGTAAAACTAAGAATGATATGTATTTTAGAAAAACACACAATAAAATAGCCCCAACTGGTAATACTCTCTTGTTATTCCTGTTTCATTGAACTTGGAACACTAATGATTGCATATTTTTAACCCTTAGAATGCTGGATGATTTTCTAAAAAAGATTTCTGTGTTGTCTGCTTTCCAAAACCTTAAATATCTGCATGATTATGACGAGGACAGATACTCTGAGTAGCAAACAGGTTGAATCACAGGTCAGCCACCAGTTAACTTGACAGCTGGCCTGGATCCAACCTGTTTGCATAAGCATAAAGTTGGTTCAAGCACTTTAAGGGTTAAAACATGAGCAGTTCCCTGAAGAGGCAACCATTTGTGACGATTGCTATAAACAAGCCTGTTTATGCTTTTGTCAAAATGGTTTTCTATACTCTTATTTCTAAGGAAATGTTAATGTTTCAGGTCTGCTGATCCTTGGCTTTCTATTTGGGCCAGAAGTAGAATTTCTTGGAGAGGCCTCAATGGCCTAGTGGCTAGAGTACAGAACTTGAAATCATATAGTCCCTGCTTGTGTCGGTTCAAATCCTTGCAACAGCTTTTCAATTTTCATGAGAGGTATTCTGCTGTTTGACTAAAGAAAACCAATTGTTCTACCCGGCTTGAAATACCTCCGAGCCCTTGCCTAGTACTAATCAATTCAGGAAAGCCGTAATGTGTACTGAAATAATGTTGATGTGATGTAAAACCATATAAATAGATAAAGTAAGAGTGAAAGAAGTGTTTCTATTTGTGAGCATTCATGCTGTAGTGACAGCTATGGCCCTGTAATCACTCAGATCCTCTTTCATGGGTTCGATCCCTGGCTTGAATTTGTTTTCATGAAGGGAAGTACATATATTATATGGAATGACTTGTTGGATGACTATTTGAATACACTATCCAGGTCTTTAATAGAGTATTATCTATAGACAAAGAGAGCTACTTTTTAATTGGTCTCTTGGATAGAAGAATTTACATGTACAGGGACCAAAGTCAGTATTCATCGATGAATAGTTAATTGCATGACATCTAGACCTACAGAACTGGTTTTTCTTTAAAATTGGTTTTAATGCTGTTGTCAACACTTTTTCAGTTTAATTTATGGCTTTTAGGGAAATCGCCAGTAAATTGTATTAAGCTAGGGATCTGATGTGTTGCCAAATGATATACTCCCTTAAAACTAGCAGTGCAGGTGGGCATCAAACCTGGGACCATGTGGGTTACACATCCACCAATGAGCCATGCAGGACCCCTGTGTCAATATAGTTATCATTAAATTGTAATGATTTATGTACTCAATGGTACAGTTTTACCAAACAACTTATGAAAAATATTAATTTTGCGAAAGTAAAAACTGGTATATATATTTATGGATAGTATCATAAATAAAAGTATAATACATGTATTGTAATGTGTCATGTCATGAGTTTCCGCTCATTGGTCAAGGTGGTGGACTTAGAAGTCGGGGGTCCCGGGTTCGACAACTCTATTTCCTGAAAGAAACCTTTGGGAAGTAACTTCAGAGCCCTAGCCTAGCACTGGTGGATCCAGGAAAGCCATACGAGTTACAGGCTTATAGGCCTTTATCCTGTACCAAACAGTAATCATATAGGCTCCATATAGATAGACATTTTGACGTCTTACGAGTTAAATTTGCCCTCCATAGCCTTGATTTCATATTTCAAATCAATACAAAGACTGTTTTGTTTAAATGGCATTTTTCTTATGTGAGCAAGAAACTTGAATAAAAAGATTTTAAACGCCATATATCTATCTTAAGTTGAGAATCCAGTCAGACTTAATAGATGTGGTCTTTCATGATAGAAAAAGGACGTTTAATCATACGGCAGTAGTAAGAAGATGTTGTTTTTTTCAAATGAAAAAACAAACAACCATAGTCTTTAATTCATTTAGGGCTCTATAATGTGTAAACAATACATATATATTCTGCTGACAGTTCCCTTATTCCTGTAAGTTTGGGGCTGGAGCTTCACGCCATTTTTATCAGTTTTTTAGTCCTATTCGGCCATCAGTACAAATCTTCATGATGCTGGAATTTCCTCACTAGTATGACATGATATTCCTTCAAAACCTATTACACTGTACTTCTTTGGATAATAAATGCATTTGATCAATAAGAGACCAATATCTGTTTATATTGGGTTTAATGCCATGTTAACAATATATCAGTTATTTTATGGTTTTCCTGAACTTTACCAGTACTCTGTAGTGTCTTGCCCAAGGACACTTCCACAAATAATCCTGGTTTTTCGCAAGACAAATATAGTCATGTCCCATTAGTTCCATTAGGGGCAAAAATGATATCTTGACTCAAAATATCAAGATATCAAGCAAGGTGACGCCTGCTTCTGGGTGAGTAGTAAAGCCTTCTCTTTCTTCTAATGGCCAAGCTTAAAGGGGGATAATTTAGTCAATATCCAAGCCAAAATTAACACATTACCACCTAACACCACATTTTTGTGTCTTGCATCAGACAAATTTAAAAATCATTGAGGCAAAAGAAAAAATTACTTGTCCACATATAACAACAGCAGAACTAAAGTTTTTCACATGATTATCAAGCTGATCTAAAATTATCTGCTTCAAGTAAAAATATGTCATCTGCAGGTGGTTAACCCTTTCCCAAATAACAAGTTTTCGACTGTCGCATATTTAAAGAGTTTGCAGAGGACATTTTAAAATGTGATGACATTGTGAAATAATCTTCTAATAGGGCAGAAAACATTGTGGGAAAAGGAAAAAATTGCTCACGACGAGCAATTTCTCCTTTTTCAAAATGTTTTCTAAAGTCGTCTGCAACAAAGTGGTCAAATTCGTTATTGTTTGGGAAATGGTTAAGAGTTACTGGTAAGTAACTTGGTCAATTAACATAAATAACCATCTAGAGTATATGTGGGAAGTTTCAATACACTTTCTAGACTGAAGGCTATAGCTGTCAATGAACGAGATAATAACTTACAGATCCGGTGAGTAGCTTAGGTCTCCATATTGTTAACAACATGTAAATATAACGCTCATAATCTTTTGAACTTGTTAAATTGAGTTCAAACAAATTATTTTTCCATTGTAATGCTTTCAATATCAATATGGTTGTATTTTTTGCCTGCTGCCATCTCAAACACATTTTGGCTAGCTTGTCCACATGATGATATTAATCAAGATTATAACCCCCAATTTTTGAAGGCTTTCACAAAACTCAGACATTGCAAAAATAAATAAGGTGACAAACGAAAACATAACTCACAATTTTTTTTCATTTTTTTTCTTTATTTCTTTTTTTTTTTATTTACATTTTTTTCCCGTTTGGGCCTGTACGTGGTTCGTGCCAACCATACTTGAGATCTATGGCTTCTTTCTTAAACTGAACTTTTGAACGCTTTCAGTTGTCAAAAAAAAAAAATACGTAGCTGAAATTTATTGGTTTCTATATTGCTTTAAAAACAAAACAAAAATACACGAAATAGTTTTTTTTCTCTTAAAATAAAAATCAACAGTTTTCAGGCAACATTAGGTTACAAGAAGAAATCAGCAGAGTAAAATGAAGACTATATCACTGATGGGTGCATCATGATGAATGAAGAATAAACTATAATACATGATCAAAAAGATCCCTTTCCCTGACAAAAACCATTGTCATGTTTCGAAATTTAACCAACTTATTAATACTCTTGACAAATAAGATATCTATTTCATTCCCATTGGCACTAGGGAATTACTGAAAGAATCGTAACGAAAATAATTTGTTAATAAAGGAGTACATTTCTGCCATCTTATAATGTCTGTTTTGAAATAGCCTTGTACACATTTTGACTAAAAGTTAAGTTAATATATTCTGTCTATACACCAGCAATGTCTTTTTGTCTGGTTCTAAGCCCCATCAGGCATAGACCTTACAAGGAAAGGGATCTTTAATGGAAGAATATTCAATGTGAAATATAAAGATACAGATACAGTATACTGATAGATATTCATAACATAGAAAATATCACACGATCTTACAAAAGTTAAATCACAATCTTATAGCACTTCATTGGATAACCACCATTTGACAGTTAGTTTGTTTCCTATTTCACACTAGAAATCTGCAGCAGACAACTTGAAAAAACATATAATCTCTGCAAAAACTGACATGTCTTAAGTTGTAAGCATTTTCTCTATCTTTATTTTAGAAACAAAAAAAAAAGATCTGATGCAACTTTTGTATGAATAACTATCTGAACTATTAATTCATGAATAAAAGCATTGAGGAAAAAAAACAAGAAACTGCTCATTATGAGCAAATTTTCCCTTGTTTTACTCTCACTTTTTGACTGATTTATGATCTGGGAAAACGGAAAATATCTAGGCACATGTGATGCTAAAGGTTTCATCTTACATAGGTAAAGACACTCTCAAGATGGTATACAATTTCGATGTATATCTTTTGAATCAGTTTCGAAAAAGGAATAAGAAGTTATAGAATTGGATTAAAGGCTATTCAACAATAAATCATTACAAAAAAAAGGCTAAAAGTCATTTTTGTATAAAATATATACATGTACATGATAGATAGATATGTTTTGTAATATTGTACAGCAAAATCCGTCAATTTAAGTTTTCAAAATAAAATAGTTATAACAGCTTTAAAGTCGCAAATAATCTTAATGACTTTTTAATTGTAATAACTAATTTAATGTAATAACCATCTTTGGATTAACTCATGGGTAACCACTTTACTGTAATATAATAACTTACACACAAAGACACAAGGAGAACACACTGTTATCACGTTATCCAAATGTCATAAAAAAAAAGATCATATTATTACAAGCCTCTGTAAACATTTCAAATTGAAATGTTGCAACAGACAATTCTAACCTTCTCTTTAGAAAAAAAGGGAGTTAAGTGCTGCGTCAACAATTTATGTGTTATTTTACAACTTTCCTGGATTCCCCAGTACTACGCCAGGCTCTCAAGTCTCACCAAAGGCCAATCCACCGAAACCAGGTATTGAAATTTCCAATAGATATATTCATATCCACACAGTGCATCCATCCTATCTATTATGTAGTGATTATGCCATCCAGCATAAAATGATATACTTAAAATATGATAAAAAAAAACCCTAAGTAGTGACACACACTTGATTAACTCGTACAAAAAGAATAAAATCCTACTCAAGTAAGTATTAATATAGAACTAATACTTTTGTTAATCGAAATATAAACTATTCAAACTTAGATAACAAATTATACAATCTATCTGTACACTCGATTTCATGACACATGACGTGTGAGCCCCCTCCAACCTAAACACACATAGGGTAGTGGCTGGGATTTTGGCATATATAAGCCAACGGCCACCTCTGTCATCCATCATAATCATTTCATTCTCATGTGTGTAACACTCTATGAAGACCTTCCCTTATCAAGATGACATAACAACCTGTCAAAGCAGATTGCACATTGAGAGAAAAGTTTGCTTCTTATGGCTGGGCAAGTTTCATTAAGTTGATTTTTCTGTTTTAAGCATAGAGTTATTTAAGTAATTAAATTATTAAAAGTTATCTTAATTATGCCACTTTAACTCACAACATCTAAACCCTCTCTAAACCCTTTACTCTGTCAAGATAAGACAGAAACAAAGAAATAATATTGTGCACACACAAAAGAGAAACTTTCTAGTAAAGGTACAAAATCAGACACTATACCTTCAACACAATTTTTTTTTTGGTTTAGTTTCTTACTTTTATTTGAATTTTTACATTTATTTTTCATTTCTTTCTTAGCTTTACAAGAACAACGCCTACAAAACTTATAAAGTCATATGTTAACATCAAGCATGTAAAACCGTACAAATCAATAGTTTACATGTATTTGTATAGTCCAGAAGTGTTAAGACAAAATCAAGACACAACACATTTGTGGTAATAGAATTCAATTTTTACCTATCCATACTCCTGGTGTTTCCTCACAAGTACTGCATGATATTCTACTCAAACAAGAGCCGGCTTCCAAACATAACACAATTGATGAGAGAGGAAAACATTATATCACATTGACTACATTAAACATTTAAAGAAATATTTTCATTAATGGGTTGTTTTAGACCTGTACCTATTGTACGGGCTTGCATGATCAAGTCTTCTTATAAACCCTGGTGATGTTACTTGTTTCGTCTATTAACACTTCCAAATGAACAGGCAAGAGAATACAACAAATAATAGCTAGACTTATGTGTTCAGGACAGAAAATAGTCAATACAGTTACAGAAATTACATCTACAGCATAACTAAGGCATCGATGCAAGACTTCTGGAAGTCTTTTCCTCTTGTGATGGACTAACTGTTATCTTGCAGAGATCTTTAGAATAGATGTAAAGAAATCATCAATTCCTTAGCAGAGAAGTGTATCTATTCATAAGGGCACATGGTGACTGGACTCAACTCTGATTCGTTGATAAGTAGGTTTTAAAAGATAATAGAAAACTGGCAAAAAATGGAAACTTTCCGTTCACAAAAACAGAGTTTCCCTAACACACTGTCACAGTAATGGCAAGTATCTGATTAACAATGAGAGCTATGTTTCACCATAACACAAGTCAATCTGTTATTATTTTCTAAACAACTTTCAACATGGATTCAAGAAATAAGATTTTCACTTATAAATATATATGTCTATATTCAGACAACAAAGGAAGTAATTGTCTTACTAACTTCTATTTTCAAATTCCAAATCCTATAACCAACATAGGATCAATACAGAATACTTTGAAAAACGCATGCAAGGGATAAACCCCCCATATCTAACCCCTCTGTATATATCAATTCACAATAAATCATTGAAAAGGGAAAATTTCCATTTAAATACCATGCATGTAGTTCCACTTAAGCTAAAACAATTCGAAAATATAAGAGAAATCTACAATATTGCAACGGTAAAAAATAACTACATTTTCAAACGGTTCAAATATCAAAATAAATGCTTTCATTTCCATTAAAAAAAAAATAACATAAATCGAAACTTAAACCACACACTGGTTTTGGTTGCCATTGAAGGTAAATTCTTTCTTACACAAAATTTCATAATAAAACCTTCAATACATTTTAATCCTCTTCATGTCTATACAAACGCCTAGTACACTAACTACATGTCTTTAGCAACCAAATACATATCCTCAGTATGGTAGAAAGTCGTATCTAAGCATGTAGTGTATGACTGACCTCTACACACAATGCCAAGTACAGTCTTGTATGGGGTCAGAGTTCAGTGACCTTCATCACCCTCAAGGTCAACTCATTCTTTTACCGACCTTTACAACACTCAAGGTCATCTCAAACTTATTGCTCATGTGTGTCCTTCTGTAACACCCTCAACATGCTATCCGAGAAGGCATCAGCCAGCAATATGGACAGGGAATGTAGACTTTGTCTAATTTCCAAACACTGGAGAGTATTCTTGAATCTCCAGTTAAGGAGAGTTGCCTCCCTTTAGTTCCAGAACTCTTCTTATAACTCTTGTAGCAACTTTCTGAGTTATCTTGTTTCGAAAAAGTGCACATTGAATACAAAAACATTCACCTTTCTCAAGGTGTCAGGGAAATTCACATAAAACACAAAATACAATTAATGTTAATTCAAAGAGCATTCTTCAATGTTTTAAAAAAAATAAACTTTTTCATTTCTCCTGAACTTTCCGTGTCTAACGGAAATTCGTTTTCCAATGTGTGATCAGGAAAACTTTCTTAAGTATCAAACCAACCTCTTACCTCAACAACTCTTTGTTAATTCCAACACTTTTAACCTTATAAAAAAAAACTTTCATCAAACTCTATCTTTTTATTTTCTTCTTGAATATCAACAAAAGAGGGTTGCGAAATATGATTTCAAATTCCTTGTCTGTAAATGACAATGTTTTTTAATAAATTTGTCCGTATAATGATTATATTGTAAATTTTAGTAAAATTTCAATTGTTCTTTAAGGCTTTTTGACAAGCTGGGTAACACAGACAATGGGTTTTGCCACCTCTGAAAGTATTCCTATTTCAAGTTTTCAGACACCAGGAAAGGTCAATACAATGTTAAAGTCTGTAGAAATGATATCCTCAATCACACATTGGAAAACCTCGTGGAATGATATGACTGATTGAACAATTGAGATGTTTGTTTTATCAAAAAAATAGTGGTGTGTCATACAAAAATAGACTCTCTTCTGTACTAGTTTCACAACACCAATTTGCTGGGGGTAAAACAACATACATTTCAAAACTAAAAAAACAGAAAAAAATAATAGATACTACCATCGCTAAGTATGCAATACAGGCGTATGTTTAGCTTTAACCACTGGCAAACCATTTAAAATTAATTCAGAACAAACAGGAAGCTTTAACTCTCTTACTAGAACTACAATTCTTTCTGTGAGACGGATCTACTAGACTTAAACAATCCTTTGTCATATTGAAACAACCTTGAACAAATCTATGAGTGTCAGTTTTCTGTATAGACTGAAACTTAAAGTAGTTTAAAAACCTTCCCTTTATCACAATGCTCAAAGAGACTAAATGCAGAAACCATAGTTATCTGCGGCAGATTTCTAGTATAACAGAAAAAACGACTGCCTTTTTTAAATCGCGAGTGTGAAAGCAAAGTCTTGGCTCTTTATCTTTAATTGTTAAAATTATTGCATAGTAACTCAAATATGGTTCACAGAAAATGGTAAAATGGTGCAGAATCATCAATGGAAAATAAAATCTATTAAAAATAACAAGCTGTGAAAAGTAAGCAACACTACTGTTTAGAAATGTACAAATATCAGTCTGTACAAATTTCAGAGAAAAGACTCAAGAAAACAATATTTCATTCCGATATAAATCTAATTTAACTAAAACACATTAGGTGAAGAATGTAGTTGGAACATGTAACTCCAAAAATACTCATTGTGACTCAACTGTATGGAAAGCGTACATGAATGTGTTAAGACAAAGCTTGACTTTATTCTATTCCTCTCCTTTGCACCCCAGATGGTATTTTACTAAACTGCAGCAACGAAACAAAAGGTAATATAACATCCACTATATTAACTTTGAGTTTGACACTACAGTTTTGTCTGTCTGGCAGGTAGGCTGTTGTATAGCAAAATAGACACAGATCATTACAAACTGTGGCTACTCTCTAATACTTGTTTATGCCTCTACCATACCAGTTCTAACAATTTTTGTATCTTTCTAAGAGTCAACGGCTTGCTTGGTTAAATTAGGGTTTAACCCTTTCCCAAACAACAAATTTTCGACAGTCCCAAATTGAGAGAGTTTGTAGACGACATTTCAAAATGTGATGAAATTGTGAAATAATCTTTTGATAGGGCAGAAAACTTTGTGAGAAAAGGAGAAATTGCTAGTTACGAGCAATTTCTCCTTTTCCGACAATATTTTCTAAAGTCGTCTGCAACAAAGTGGTCAAATGTCTTTATTGTTTGGGAAAGGGTCACATCATTTCCAAATGATAAGTCAGTCGTATGGTAGTCAGCAGACCTATCAATATTCCTGGTATTTCCTCACCAGTAACATACAAAATTTGTTTCAATGTTGCCGACTTCTATCCCACATGAACAAAATTGATCCGTAGATTAAATAACAACAATGACTATTCAATCCTATACAACAACCATATGATAAAAACAGTTTTAACCAACCTAAAGCGATATAAAATTGAAAGAAATGCTGATCTCTTTTTTAAATTGTAAGGAGTAGAAAAAGATTTCGAGAAATATTAATTAATCATTACGAGTAATTCTTTCCCCTCTCTTGACATAACAAAGATTTCTTCAGTACACGCCTCCACTTTAAGGTTAAATGAAATGAGTATCTTTGGAGTATTAGAGCTAATCTAAGCCAAGCATCTACGTAACCTTTTTGAGAAGTATACAATGAAACAAATCTGGAAACACACCATACCTAAAGAATGAACGTAGGTCAACTCAAGGTTAAATGTGATGTTGAGAAAACAATGTACAAAGTTGCATATTTCTACAAGTGATCAATGCTGGGTTAAGTCCCCAACATTAGCTTGCTAAAGTCTGATGGAGCAATATCCAATCTAAGGACAGGGCATCTGCATAAGCCTAAGGTTAAAGCCATCATTAACAACATAACCACTTTCTTCATACTTATCATGGTTTAGATGCAAAACCATAATTAGTGCTTCACGTATTGCATTGAATCCTTATTTCTGTATGTTAATGCAAACTATGTTAACACAGTTCTGCTGCCAAGGAATCCATTGTGGCATGAGAAGATATTGCTCAGAATGAGCAATTCCTTCTATTACACAAATGGTATCTTACCAATGTCACAATAGAAATGTTAATGTTAGTAATTCTCAATTGCCGTCTGCTATCGCTTTCAATTTGGAGGATTCTCTTTTCCAATATAATGGAATGCACACAATCTCACGTGAAGAAGTGAGTTACGAGTCAATTTCAAAACTCTGTTAATATCAAGATGCTTTGATTTGTTTAGTTAAGTTAAGGTTTTTAAAAACGCAGTGTCACATAAAATAGCAGTCGAATATCTTGGAACACAAGCTGGATAGGTGCTGCATAGATCTGTGTTTAACCCTTATTACCCCACACTGTACAGGCAATCTTTGTTGACACAACAGCATTAAACACTGCACATAATGCCCTCCGATCTCTGTTCATTTTAATATAATAATCTCACATTTATTACGTTGAATTTTAGATGTGCAAATAGACTTAAAGTTTATGTGGGAAAATAACTTAACCCATTCACTAATTAATTAATTCAAAGCACCTGTAAAATTTAATATTACTGTTTGAAAATGAAAAATTGCTCACAACCCGCAGTTGCCCCTTTTTTTAATAACAGTTTATAACATTATTATTTTCATTACTTGTTCATTTCTGTTGATTACTTTTTAATTGAGAACTCTCAAAACTGGCTACGATGGATGGTTTGATAAATATCACAAACCTTGTATCCAGCCCTATATATGACATAAGCTGTGGGTGGGGTAACCAGGGTAACAAGTCAATATGAGCACTGGGGTTAAGCAAATGTATAAAATATAAAAAAAATCATAAATATTTCACATAAAAAATCAATAAATGGTTGTCCTGCAAACCATACAGTCGTACATGGAGATTTTTTGAAATCTTCCAAAAATAGGACATAATTATCAAAAACAAAATAAACCCTTGGAATATCTACAAAAACTCCTTTTAATCCATTGCCCCATTTGAAGTTATTTTACTATTCTAAATCTAGCAAAAAGCAGGTGACCGACGTAAATGATAAAATAAATAGTTCATTGATAAATTTGGCAGAAACCATAACAATGGCTTCCGAAGTCATTCACTACATGATAGTATAACTGGATGCAAATGGGGTAATAGATTAAACAGAGCAGAGATGGCAAGCTAGATTTTACCAGACCCTAATCAAAGGCTAGGTAGTTGACCATTTTAGTCAACAGTTTCTTGTCCCTAATTTATTGGAAGTTTTTTAAGATTTCAAATCCATAGTGCACAAGGTCATATTTTACATGACAACCATAGTTACAAATTTCATACATTAACAAAAACATCTTTCTTATTGTCAATCTTCTCTTTGCAATTCAAGATGGTGTTGATTCATAATAATGAGTCTACAACCAACTCAATAGAAATATGTCTATGATTTTTCATGTATTTTTCATGTTAAAAGAAGCACATAAATGTTATTGTACAAAATTTATGAAATATGGAACACACAACTAGATGAAGGGTATCGATTCTGATGCCTTGTTTAAGACCAGTTTCTCAGTTTTTGTCAAATCTAACATTGTGTTTATTTCAAATGGTCATCTTAATCAATCTGATAAAGAATAAAAACTGGAAGATACGTAATTAACCAAAATTTGAATAATCATCCAGATAACTGGGAATACCTGAAATATCAAAATGTAATTAACTATCATTATTATCTGAGGTTTACATCGTGTCAATAGTATTTCTGCTAATGTTGCTGCGCCCAGTTCATGGGGAAGTAGACAGACCCAAATAACTGAACTGGCATTGTCAACCTCTCTAGTATTTGGACATGTCAGATATGCTTTGTTGTATTTAACGTCACAATATCTAGACAACCAATTTAGATGTATCTCTTCCCATCAAAAGACGGGGAAATCAAAACTTTGAATCAACAGCCTTCATCTAAATGCTTAGGTTATGCACATACATTTACTATAAAATACATCACATCATGGTAAATGATTCAATATAATAATATATGATGATAAAATTTGTACACAGAAAATAATGATAAAATGCTTTGTTTCTGAAGCATTGAATCACTGATAAACCACAAATTCTTGCTATTGATACTTAAAAGATGAATTCTGACCAATTTTACAAGAACCTCCACTGTTGAGAATAAACACCTGTGATTTTCCAATGATCCACAACTTCAAAAAAAGTCCCACCTAAAGGATATATAATGTTGATTATGATTATTTTTTTCTGTGATAATCTTTTTTTCTTTCTTTTTTTCAAATTTTTGAAATACAAAATATATTTGTTTTTTTAAATCATCACACACATAAACACATAATATTTATCATATTTCCCTGATATATGTTTGTATAAAACTATGAAGAAACAATATAATTCTTCACCTTACAATTTCTGCAGAGCAGAGCTCCCACCTTCTTTAAGACTCTGTACAACTCAATGTCTCATTTCAACTAGTCATTAATTCTTTTAAGTGCGCTGTAATTCGACAAAATGTTAAAGTAAAAATTAACCATTTTTAACCTATTAATGATCTTTTATTTATGAGTGGCATAGTTAGTTTGGCAACCCTCTTACCAATGGAAATTTGACATTGTTTTGAATCTATTACGGTACACAGAAGAATCTTTCTAACTACGAATATTGAATTCAGAAACGTTATTTGAAAATATAATTCTTTTGCTTAATGATACCTCGTTTTGAGACGTCTGTTACAAAAGACTTTACAACTTGGATCATCCAACAATAGACTTTACAACCTACTCAGATAAAAGGATAAATTGCTCTTTATGAGCAATTTATCCCTTTGTCACAGTGGGTGTTACCAAAAATCATAGAAAATGATTTTTTTCCCACATTTTCATGTCGTCTGCTTTTTCTTTCAATTTGGCCAAGTCACAAATATCAATTTGGAGAAAAAACAAGTTGATAAGAGTCAGTTGAAGTGTACAGAATATCTAGCACTTTTTGGTGGGAAACTCCGACTGTCACTGCACTAAGGCAGTCTGGGATGGATGGATGGTTTCTGGCTTCACATCGTTCCAAGCAGGGACACAGTCAGGATATGGCATTATGGGTACATTTTACTATCCCGCTGGTACTCAACTGCTCTATTGCTACAACTTTTATGTACTAAAATACAGGTTATGGTGATATATTTTTTTCAAAAAAAGAGATAAAAACAACCTAGCAAAATGATACAACTCGAAAACAGATTTCAGTCACCCTTGCTTACATTGGACATATAATTAATAACATTAAAGAGCGTAACACTCCCAGATACTGTACAGTTTTGTTCATGTAGGCAAGTGGCTCAAAGATATACTTAACAAGCAAGGATGACTTGAAATAAATCTGTCATGATTACTTTTTTGGGGAAAAAAAACACACAATGGTAATCATGCCCTTCTTTTTCCTTCTCTTGTCCTTTGCTAGGATCACTGTTTTTTGTTGCCTGGTAACCCTTATGTTACCATGGCATCACCATTATTGCTAAAAGCCCCAATGTCCTCACAACCAGGTCAACAGATTGCTGTCCATGGTTGTGTGATTCGAATTCAGGACTGTTTCTACATCATTCAGCAGTTCATTGTTGATATCGTCTGCCTAAAAATACAAAAAACTCTATGTCAAATGTATCACTGATTTTGTAAATACAATAAACTCAATGTTTGAAGATGCAAATATAATACACTCAATGTCATCGATTTTGTAAAAATATTCACTTTGAATATTGTAATCGACTGGAAGGCAAGGTCATCAATCAAGGTCACACTGTTTTAGATTGAAGAAAAGGTCATCACAGTGGTTACATAGTCTAAAACTGAGGACAAAGGCATCACCATTGTTACATACCTGTACACTAGGGACAATGACATTACCATGGTAACAAACATTTAAATTAAGGTCAAGGTCATCACTTTGGATTCTTACTTAAAAATTGATCAAAAGGTAATCACTATAGTTACGTACCTGTAGACTGGGGACAAGGTCATCACCATCCATATTTGTGAGTTCTGTCTCCATGCTTACCATGTCCATATTGCTGAAGTCGCCTTGACGGTGCCCTGCAATAAAATTTATTGATTGCTTGTTTGTTAATTGGGTACTTACATGGCATTAACAACTTTTCAGTAATATTGCAATACTCAATTAATCATTCATTGCGGAATACACTATATCAGCCCGTCAAGACAATCTCATTTAAATCAACAAGATGTAAGGGTTTATGATACAACAGCTTAAAAACAAGCATTGTTGGTCCTAACATGCTTCAACTAACATATTTCGATGACTTAACAGCTGAGAACGTCAAACAAAATTCACATTTAAAGGATGATTTGTTTATCATATATCCTTTTAAGTTTTTATGAGTATATAAAAATAATCAACAAGTATGTGCCTCACTAATATCTTTTGTTTTGCAAAATAAAAGCTGAAAATCCATCAGCGGCAAACCATCCAGATCATGATGTTATGGAGATTTCAATTACAGTAAACCTCTATATCATGACCTCATGAAAGTGTTTGACATACAGAGAGTTTGACGTATAGATGTCTGGAATCGTAAGATGTAGGAATGAAGAGGAAATATTTCAGGACCCAAAATTTACTTATAATTGGACTCTAGAAAAGTTGGATATTCTACTGTACATATCTGTCAAACAGCACTGTAAAATAGTAAAAGTTTGAGGTATGGCTATTCTACTGTACATATCTGTCAAACCGCACTGTAAAATAGTAAATGGTGTTACCCAAGAAGACTCCACATACCTGAATCTTGCGCTTCCATCTCGCTCACATTACTCAGAAATTCCTCGGGTTTTGACATAAAACTGGTCCCATTCCCCATTCCTCCTGGAGCAAAATCAAAAGTGAAAAAAATCCTCAGCATGATCCTTATACACACACTACCAATACAAAGGCATATATTGAGGGTTCAATGCAAGACTATCGTAAGTGCTCCATGTTTGTGAAGCACTTACTAAAGTCTTGCTTTGAACCCTAGATATACTGTACAATACTAAACCCTTTATTCCATAATTGAATCCATAAATGAATCCTTAAGGATCATGCATCTACTGTTTAAGACACCACTGTCAACAATCTTGTAGATTTGTTAATGTTTCCTGGATTCACCCATAATAGGAAGCTGGCTAGAGCTCTGAAGTGTCTTGGTGATGCACAAACCAGATATTCAGTTGTCTGCGTTGCACAACCTGTCTAAAAGCCTTTACTGAATAAAAAGGTGAAAGTTCACAAATTTCTATAACCTGAGATCTTTAGGTTTTTGTCCTGAAAAAGCATGTTTGCTATATCATCATATCAGGACAAAAAGTCTCCAAATCCTGAAAATCAGGAACAATGCTGAAGTTTCATCCATGTAAAGAAGCAGAAAATGAACAAAGAATCAAAACATTACAAAAGTAGAATAAGCATTGGATGAACTATTTTCTTTCTCTCGTTGATTTCAAATTTCAGACTTCCAAAAACAAAAATCATCAAAATGTATTCCACTTGTTCAGCTGCAGGGTTCAATACTAGACTATAGCAAGACTTTCATAAATATGAAGGTCTTGCTATATAGTCTTGCATTGAACCCTCAAGCTATCATTTCATGTATAAGTCATTTAGAGAAACTCCCCCTGAGTGATGGACACCTACCCAAGCCTGAATCGGTGCTCCCCTGTCTGGCGTGGAGGTCGGACGAGTTTGTCTGTCCGAGGAACGGATCCTGTATCGTGGTGAGTTCATTTGAAGGATCAACAGTTTGATTCATCTGACTTGTGCGCAGCGCCATCTCCTATAATAGAAGACAGCGACACCGCGCGGTTATTGATAAATCTGAGAAGCACGGCATCAGTCTGACCCATATCAAACCCTTTTGTTCATTTTTTTTAAATCAAAATACGTCTAAATCCGGCAATTTTAGAAAACTTTCTTGATTGTTTTTCATGGTTCCAGGACAGTGCTTTAATATTTTACAGAACATATTGAAAACATGGGTAAAAGTGTAGAATTTTGAATTCTTGAAATCCTAAAAATTTTTTGGTTCTAATCCTGAAAAGGCAATAAGTCTATGTTACTACATAAAGACAAGTCTTAAAATCCTGAAAATCAGGAATAATCCAAAAAATCCTTTAACAAAGTGAACAAGCTATTTTCAGCATTTTTATAAAAAGAAAATTGTTAAACAAATACTAGCAAAAACAAAACATATTCTGCAGGACAGTCACACAAAAACATCTTAGTGCAAATGATTTCAATTCCTCCAAAGTAAAGTCAATAGGTACCTGTCTCGTAATTTCTTCCTGCCTTTTCCGCAGCAACTCCTTCTCTTCCTGCAGTTTCTGCAGGGTGGTTTGCTGAGGGTTGGCAGGTAGGCCCTGCTGGCGCTGTGTTGATATTTGCATAGGCTGTGAGTGGACGGGGACAGTTTGCCCCGATTGAGGCCCCGATATGGGTAACTGGGGCCCGGGTGGGGCAGGACCATTGTTTTGCTGAGTGCGCAGTTGTAACCGCTGCATGTGTATAGCTGTTGAAAAAAAAGAAGTATAATTTCATATTCATGTAATATATTCATGGTTGAATTTGTTTGTATGGTATTTACCGCTGTATCAACAATTGTTTAGTTATGTAATGGCTTTCCTGGACCCAGCAGTACTAGGCTAGGGCTATTAAGTGACTTGTACAAGGTCAGTCTCATGAAACCAAAGGTGTCGGTAAGGCTCAAATGTGGGACTCCTTAGTTCTAATTCTGCGACCTTAACAACTTGGCCATGCAGGATCCTCATGGTTGTATGAGTTTCTTGCAAGCAAACACACTTTGGTATCTGTTAACAAATAACTTATCTTAGGAAGATATGACTTTATCAAATAGACAGATGCAAAGGACAGCACTCATAATTTAACAATCAGGGCTCTTTTCCCTGGCATTTGGAAAGTCTAAGCCTGTTAATTTTGAGAGAAATTTTGTCTCCAAAAGTGTGAAATTGAGATTCATAAAAAGTTATTTTTTATTGGTAGGCACCTCTTATAACACAAATGAAGTTCAAAAAATCAATTTTTGGTCTACCACAAATATCTTTGAATGGTTAGGTACAGGGAGACGCATCTGTATAAAGGATCGCATTTTTATCTGAAGATTGTGGCTTAGCATCAAATAACATGAACAAATATACGTTTATTTCTTCTATGTTTGGTAGAAACAAGAAGAAATGTTTCCTTTAATCACAGTTGTTTCTGAAAGTCTTCTGCTGTAAGTGTGTTAAAATTGATCTTTAAGATTGACCAAAACGTACGTAATCTTGGATCAAACCAGCTGGTTGCCCGCTCAATGTGGTTTATATAATAAGTCTCCCCCTCTGGCGTGATGGCTTGTTCCCAGCCCGGTGGTAACGTCATCGTCTGTAAGTTCTGCAGATTCTGCTGGAGGGAGTGTAGATTCTGTAGTGAGACATTCGGGGAGAGCTGAGGGGGCGTCGACTGGCCCATACTATGCTGCGTAAAGTTGGCTTTTCGTGGGTCCTGCCACGTCGTTTTCTGTGTGACATGACTGAAAGAAGAATGAAATGACAATGTCATAATTGTTGATGATTTGTATACATTTAAAAAAAAAAAAATTATTTTACACAACACTTGTGGTGTCAAAGGTCTTGTGTTTTATAGCTCTTTGTGGCAAGGTAAAAATACAATACCAACGAATGGACACAAGTTCTGCTTTTTGAATACAAAAAGAAGAATCAAGAGTGATGAATTCAAATTGGAGGAGCATGTACCACAATCAATGAATTGATTTAAAGTTAAAACCAATTTCAAACAAGAACAGGAAAAAAAGTTGTTAATTGAGTTGGAAGTATTTGTGACATAAGCAAAACTACAATTAGTTTTTTAAACCATTTGTCTTTTGAACCGATTTATCAAATAATACATGGATTTTACAGATCTTTAAGTGTTAAAATGTTGATTCCTAGAAAGGTTATCATTATGACAAAATAAAAAATTGGATGATAAAAGGAAATCACAATTTGTCATCAAGTTTGCTTCAAAGGCTATTAGGTTTGTGTCTACAGGGTACAGTTTTACTAAACAGTTTACGCTTAAGATTTGCGTAAGTCTATAACAACAATTACTCTTATTTCAATATTGGGCAAAGTTATATTGCAAAGTAACACATCATTGGAATCATCTCTCCAAACAAACTTCCAATGATGTGTCACATTGCAATATTGTACTTCCATTGAAGATACTATCAATGTTTATCAGTTATGACTTACGCACATATTTTCCTTAACTTGTTTAGTAAAACGGTACCCTGGTCCTTAAGTCATAATTAGTCATTAAGTCCCATAGCCATGTTTATATACTGATAAGACGAAGATTTATCCAATTATTTTTTAGTACACCTTCTACAAGTAACACTTTTGCTCCAGACAGGCCTCGTTAATACCAAGGAGTAATAGGTTATCACCTTTTTGTCACATCTGCATTTTGAATAAAATAATAAAGGAATTCTTCAATCTTAATATATCAATTGTTATATAGCCTTTTTAAGTCTCGACTCTGGCTACTGATTTTTATCACAATCCATTCCTCCAGTCCGTATTGACTTATCTTGACACATCTGCATTTGAAGACTTTGGAAACCAATGTGAGTGACAAAACAAGAAATTGATTATGAATAGTTAGATCTCCTTTTATCACAATGGTTTCTGTCCAATGTGTGTAAAAAATATATTCTATCATGTTACTATAATTTGTCACCTGATGTTCCTTTTAGTTTGAACAGGTCGCCTATGGCCAACATGAGGGGAATTATTTAACCCTTATCCAAACGCCAAAATTGAAAGAGTTTGCAGACGACATTTCAAAATGTGATGAAATTGAAAAATAATCATCTGCTAGGTCAGAAATCATTGTGGAAAAAGGAGAAATTGCTCTTAACGAGCAATTTCTCCTTTTCCCACAATGTTTTCCAGAGTTGTCTTTAACAAACTAAATGTTGTTATTGCTTGTAATGGGTTAAGGTATGTGACTTTATACACTCCCTAAATGACAATTCTTTCAACTGTAACAAATATGCACATTCTATTGCACTAGGCCAATCCCCAAATTTCAATGAACCTCTTCATACAGACCTGTCTCTTTGTACAACTTTTCTAGGATATGACATTGCGATACAAATATGACAAAAGGAAAATATTCTTTACACCAGTCTCAAGTTAACTTGTACTTGTATGTATCAGAATTTATTTTGCAAAAAGAAAGTTTTGTAAAACACATGAAAAAAAACTCTCCTCAAACAAATGATTATATACATTCATACAAGAAGCCGTGTTTCACATATTTTAATTTACCCACCTATGGAAGTCTTAGGGAATATCACTGTCAATGAAACTTAAATTTATCAAAATGAACAATTCAACCCACTATCAGAATGGCTTCAAAGCCATTACCATAAAGAAAATGAATTTGTTTCATACAAATATCTTTTGCCGTCTGCTGTTTGTTTCAATTTGAACAAGTCCCTATTGCACATATGGGGGAAAGAGTCAAACCTTGTGCACACTGCACATGCACTTTACGCTTCACTTGAAAACCTTAGTCCATTTCTCAATATTGACACCCCCTACCCCAATCTTGACTGTAGTGTCTGGTCAAAAATTGAAGACATTTTTAAGTAAGACAACAAATACTGTTTCAGGAAAATACTGACTTTTTCACCAAACTTGAATTTGGGTTCTTAAACTTAATCAAACGAATAAGCAGTTGGGAACTGAATTTTAAATGTGAGTAAGCCTTGGTCTATCCAACATCAGGAAATAATATTATAAGTAAGCATAAGTTTGGTTAGGTTTTAACATTTTCACATTTACAATTTTTCAGTTACTGCTAGGTAAGGTTCATCATTTTATACTACTAAGATGTCTCTTACTTCTTATACTGCCCCTTGAAGTCATTCAAGACATATAGAACTGAAGTGAGCCATAAATCAGCCGGTATACTAGCTCTCATAAAAACCCAATCTTCTGCTCCATTGATTTGAACCCACACAGAGTTGGAGTATGTCATTCAAATTTGTGATCCAAAGACTAGGCCACTGAGGACCCCATAATCCGGGTTTTCCTCAAGAGGCGGCTGCAGGCAGAATTGACAGCCTCATATCTGCTTTTGACCGGCTCAAATTTGTCAGATGGTAAAAATTAAATGATTTTTACCTGAAAAGAGGTAAAATTCATATTCAGCCCACAGGCCTCCAGACACCCTAACCTCAAAAACAGTTCTTCTAGCCTTCTACTTCAATCCTTAAGGAAAACCCTGCATACTTATAACAAAGACGTCTGAAACAAAGGAGTTTTTCAAAGCATCAAAATAGATGGCATTATCATTTTTCAATTACCCTTTACATAAAGTAAAAGACTCCAAATCAGTACGCTTAACTAATTTTAAGTGTTGACTGCAGAAAAAAAATGAAAACAACAAAACATGTTACACTTTAAAGTCTTAAGAAGCAGTGGTTTGTCAGTTCTTTCTAAATGGAATTTTTAAACTCAATTATAAATACCCTATTTACACAAACCTGCTACAAAAAGGAAAAATAAGAGAGAAAAAACTTTGGCATATAAAATGGCTAAAATATAGTTAATAAATCATTCACATGTCAGATTGCTTTCTACTATTAACCACATATCAAATAATGATAAAAGTTAAAGAGGTGTTTTTGTTTGGTTGCTTTCAATATGGCCTAGTTAAAGGAACTCAAATTAGGGAAAGGGTAGACCTAGTAACAAGTACTGAAATTCATTTCATTATTGCTACAGCTGCATTTCATATATTCAACATAGTTAATTGCGTTTTAATTGGATAGTAATATACTTTTAAGTGAAGCTCTGAATACTAATATAATAAGATCCAAGGAAATGACAGATTTTGAATATGAGAGACACACAGTGAAGTTCATTACCAAATATAATGCAGATTATGATATTAAAATATGAATATACTTTATAATGGGACATCTTTTAACAAAACAAGGGATAATGTCATCAACAAAATGTCATCCACATTTAGCTTTAAATATGGTCTTTATCCCTTAGAATGCTGGGTAATTTTCTAAAAATAGATTTCATGTCATCTTACTTCCAAAACCTTAAATATCTGCTTAATTTTGATGAGAAAAGATACTCAGAGTAGCAACCAGGTTAGATCACAGGCCAGACAATAATTAACTTGGCGTCTGGCCTGGATCTAACCTGTTAGCATAAGTATGAAGTCAGTTCCAGCACTATAAGGGTAAACCAAAGAGACATTTAACCAAAAATGCCCTCCACTATAAAAAAAAAAAACCCACCTGAAACTAGATTAAAAGTGCTTGAAGAAAACCCCAAACAATGCATCAAATCCCAGCCTATCAGAATCAGAAATGATCATTCTTACTCAATAACTGACATAGATCTGTTGTTGCCTACTACGTGGACCAATTTTGAAATCCCAAATCAAGACCGGGTCAAGTACCAACAACAAAGGGTTCACAAGGAAGCACAATGACAGCTCTTTATGGACCAGTACATGTATATCTCCTCAGATTGCAGGGCAGGAAAATAATCTGGCAATGTGATACATGTCATGTAACTGAGACACATAGAAAAGGAAAAGTGAAATACACACAGTCTTTGTTACAAGGTGGAATTCAATAGGACCATGTGAATGCAGTCCGCAAATAAATACCTCCTTTAGATCAGTGGTTCTCACCTAACCACACTAGCAATACATGACTTATTTGAGAAACCATTGCAGAGGAGCAATTAACTTGAAAGAAACAATGTCATATTTTATCATAATGGTTTTGAAATAAGTTCAACTCTTTTTTTTCTAGTATCTCTAACATAGTAACATGTTATCAGCCAGTACTAAAAAGTCTGCATTCCTTACAAAATTTGACAGCTTATTGTCAAGTTGTAAGCCATATGAGCAGTGGTGTTTTACCCAATAATAATTGAATACAGTAAGTTAAGGGCTTACACATAAAATCCTACGTCATAATGAGCAATCTCTCCCTAAGACACAATGTTTTCTTCTCGAAGTTATATTACTTTTGCATATTCAATGATTTTGGTATAAGGCGAATAGTTCCAGCCCCGGGTGATGTATAACATGAACAACCAAAGTAATCCAATGAAAGAATGAGTTTCAAATTGACGGATTATGGGTATTCTACCTTAATTTAATACACACCATCTTCTTTGGTATCTCCTTCAATAAAGAGCTCTTGTAAATGGTTCAGCCATATTTTTCAGCACCCCTCTCTACTAGAGAATCCCAACATGCCAAATTGTCTACGAGTTGATTGGGTCTATATATAGAATGCTGATAAAATTCTTTCATCAATAAAATTACAGAGAATTTATATTTTTGAAATTGAGGAGTACAGAAATAGATAGAATGAGAGCAAAAATAACTTTGTACACCCTTTGCTTTATTCGTTCACATTAAACCCTTATAGTGCTGGAACCGACTTCATGCTTATGCAAACAGGTTGGATCCAAAAATTGGCGGCTGGCCTGTATTCTAATGTGTTTACTACTCTAAGTATCTTTCCTCATTAATGAGTTAATGAACAGCATTCATTCTAGAGCAAAAAAAAACTATATATGTTCCCTCGGTTCTGCAATGGTGATGAAATCCGATTTTGATTTACTTGCACATAAATGCCTAATCTTTTTCCTGCTTTTGTATGTATAATGGTAATACAGTAAATTTCAGCAAAAATTTGCTTGCATGTTAAAACCTATGAACAAGCTGGGCAATTGATTTTGCCACCCAGGTTCTCCCTGTATAAGACTAGAAAACGATGTCTTGCCGAAGGCCTTCTTTGTGAAATAATAAGCTGCTCCGGAATTATAACAGGCGTTGTCTAATCAAAAGTCCATGATTTAAGCCATTTTCAACACTGCTGATCCATCAATAATAGATTATAGAGACCATCAAGGTTAATGATCAATTTCTTCTTTTCCCAAAATTGATTTTTGAGCTTCAAGCACCAGATATATTATATATTAAAATTAACATACTATGAGGAGGAATTAAACATTCATCTCCTTAATCAAGGTTAATGATCAATTTCTTTTATTTTTACAATTGATTCTTCACTTTCAAGTAACAGATATGTTAAAATTGATATACTATGAGGAGAAGTTAAACATTGTCTTCTAATCAATACATCACAGACATACAAAGCTGCTTGGATGTCACGCCAATTTGTCAAGTTAATACTATAAATATGATCAATCATGATTTAGTCTTTAACACTTTTCCTGCTTGAGTGAACTAGTTATTGTGACAGATGAGAACCTTGCAATTTATTTTAAAAAAGGTGGTCAATTATTTCAGACTCTATGTATCACAGCCTTTATATAAACCACAAATTTGTTTATTTTTATTCTCACAAGTTCATAAATACTCAAGTCAGAAAAGTAAAGTTACAAATTCAGTGATAATTTTTGGCCCAAAAAATCTCATAAAATTTCCAAAAAACTCATTAGTTTCATTCATTTTAATCATTTTTATACAGAAAAACCAATTGATTTTTTAAGTTTTGGTCAAACAAGCACATTGGTTTAATTTACAAAAAAAATCACTGCAAATGTATTATTTTAATTGTTTTGTTTGTTTGTTTGTTTGTTAGGGTTTAAAATTGTGAATTCTAAATATTTTAGCTTTATGTCATACCCTGCTCATATGATTTTGATTAACTTTTGCACTTGTCCGTATACTCGTTATATAGTAAATTTCAGTAAAACAAAAAAAAATCACTTTTGTCCAGTTTTGACACCCCCAAACCCCTGCCCATGATATCAGTATCATCAACAACTGGATATGATTTTAAGTGCAGTGTTCTCAATAAGAACAGGCCTCAGGCCAAAATGACCGCTTCAATTTATGTTTTGGCCTCCGGTTAAAATTTGCAGAGATGTCAAGAAACCCCATGGACTCCTCCCCCCCTCCAAGTGGCCTGTTCAGATTTTATTTTGGACTGTTCAACCAATTCTTATTGAGAACACTGTAAGTGTTTCAATAAGTCAAGGGTTTAGGATAAAAGAGTGTAGAACAGAAACAAAAGATGAGTCAGAGAGATAAATCAAGGTCAGCTCTTTTTTTAGGTTCCAGGAGTTTCTGTTTGAAGACAGATACAGGTCTAGATAAAGGGAGCAGGTTAGGATACCTTTTCGTACAATAATCAAAATCAAAGAGATATTAGACTAACCTTACCTTGCAGGTACTTGTATGAGTCGTGTCAATTAAAGGGTTCTAATTAGTGCAAACAAAAATAGGATCATAAAAGAAATAAAGAATATATATAAAGGAAAGGATATATTATCTGGAGCACTGCAGAAAACTACACAGGTGCATTGCAACTCTTTGTTCATGTTCTAACCCTTTACATCTTATCATAAACAGATGTTTAAAGATAGACCAAGGTACTTCACATGCAGTGTTTCAAAAAAATATAAATCTCATTTTGTTAATACCCAAATGAATGTCCATTGTCTTGATGCTATAGTTCTAATGAATGCCCACCTTATGGGGATAAGAGACAATAATAAGAAACAATAAAAGCTTTAAGCACAGGACTATTTTTCCTTGATTTGGGAAGAGACCCAGGCCTGTTAAATTTGGAAATGCTGGTATGACTTTCAATTTTTGGGAAAACTGCATGATTTTAAAAAAATTCCAATTAGGAAGGTGCCTTTTATAGGCCCCTGTTATATTTCATGAAAAAGCCCTGAAGAAACTTAGCAAAGAAATGCACATCTTATGTAAATATATAGCTTTACCTTTTGGATAAGTTGGATTGTGGTGTAAAGCTGTTTTCAACAGTATTTCTGACGTATTGTGCAAACAGTGTTCAAAGTCACATGAGCTTTTTAGTTTCCTAATTCAGAAATTTCACAGATACAGTTACCAAAATTAACAGACCTAGGCCTGTTCCCAATTTATTAGATAAAGACCCTGCAACCTCATTCACATACGTTTCATTAAGAGCAAGTTCCATTAAGACTAGGAGTCAGGGCCAGGAATTTCTCCCAACTAGTTTGATCAGACACCCCGGCTTCTTTGCTCAATTTTATGATAAATCTGCTGATGAGGTCCCCCATACCCACCCTACTTTTGCAAATCACCCTCCTACTATTAATATTAATGAAACCCCTGCATTTATTCTCCCATGACAGGTATGGAGAAGGTACCAAATAAAAAGAACTATAGTTTGGTGACATCAGGTCAAATTAAAAAAGAAATAGTAATAAATTTCTGCTTCAAACTTTTCACTTATACATGTGCATTTTAACACGCCTTCAATGTTCAAAAGTCCAATGGTCTTATTGTATATCAAACCCAGGTTAATAACATAGTTGTAAGTCGATCTTGGTCAATTACATTGATTCCGGTAATACGTCCAAGCCTTAGGTCTTATCTTATATCAATCCCTACAAGTCTTTGCTTATGTCTGTTGTCTTATACCGATGCTCATGAAAAGCAAGGTTCATCATAGCAAGATATTGTAACGAACCGAGCAAATGAACCTCTCAAAGACGCAAACACATCCAATCAGTGAAAAACAGTGTCGTTACTGAGCGGTTGTGTTGTCTATATATATATATACCTGCATGTTCTCTCAAATGATGCATTAGGTTCCTAATTGGCATAAACGTTCAACGAAGGTTACATAACTCCTACTTCCGAGAAGACTCGTCCCAAGTCTTGGCCCTTGGGATACACATGGGGAAGGCAACTCTGATAGAAGGAGAAGTCTTAATCCCACCGCTGCCACCAATGTAACGAACCGAGCAAATGCACCTCTCAAAGACGCAAACACATCCGATCAGTGAAAAACAGTGTCGTTACTGAGCGGTTGTGTTGTCTATATATATATACCCGCATGTTCTCTCAAACAATGCATTAGGTTCCTAATTGGCATAAACGTTCAATGAACGTTACACTATTTAACTCCAAGTAGTCAAACTCACTAGCATCCAATTGTGATGCCATGCCTCTTACACCGTTCTCAGGACTTCATTCAAAAATGTTCTGCTTTTTCAACGTTAAGGAATGAATTCCTCTGTAAGTTTACCAGTCTTACCAAAGGACACTCTATAAATAATTGGAATCCAACCTGGGTTGTTGGGTCTACATCAGACACTTACCACTATATGGCCGCCATTTATAAGAGCTTCCAATGACAGATGTGCTGACATTAGCATTTGTTTAGAAATATCTTGATGTTTATATTCGTCCCTGTAGCCTAGTCGTTAACGCATCTGGCCTAGTCGTTAACGCATCTGTCTCAGAAAGGGGAGGTCAAAGGTTCGAGTCCCATGAGAGGCATTTGTCCAGAAAGTGTTTCTCATGGAACTTAGGACAGATAAGTCAAACTGGACTCTTTCACCCGGGGTGACACTTTAATAAAACAAAACCCTTACCTTTCATTTGGGGACTTATCAATAAACATTGGCAACAACCCTGGGAGACAGTGGTAGAGCGTCTGCCTCTTATACCCAGGGTCACAGGTTCGAATCCATGGAAGGCGAGCTTTAAAATTGGTGGGACGCACCCACAAATCAGAGCGAGTACTGGTTATGTATCCAGGAAGCTGTCATCAGAGAGACTTTGATAGGCTTCAATAAGCTTCCTCCACCATCAATGAAATAAGAAACAAACAAACCCTTGTCTCACACATAAAATGAATGGTTTATACTTACTTTAAGAAATAGAACTGTCCCTGTGGTGTTTTGGCCATCTCCCATCCCGGAGGGAGGGGCTGCTCTTCCAAGATATGGTCACACGATCTCTGCCGAGTGTGTTGGGGTGGGGGAAGTGTACTTAATTGAGTTTGCTGCAACATGGCCGGGGACGAGTGAGTTCTGCCATGTATCGGACCACTGTTATGATTAATAGACGGGGGATTAATGTATCCCGTCGAGTCCGTACTCCCCTCTCGGCTGTGGGCCGTTTTCGCGGGCTCGGGTGGGGTGAAGAATGACGCTGGTAGATTTCTCAGACGTAATGGAATGCCTGGTGAGTCGTTTGGATTGAGAGCTGCTTTAAACATGGCCTCTAGTTCATGATCACTGTTCTCGCGGACGTGCACCACTTGGGTGCCCTTACGTTCACTTCTGTCAGTCATAATGGCTGACATTTCACACTAGGTCACTTCCTCGAAATGGGAGACACTTTCTTGTACACTTTACCCCCACCGTGGAACACAGCTTATGCACAAAATCCCGAAAAAATCCTGAGTAATTGGTTGGTTTCATAGGACACCATTAAACTTTTGCGAAAATTGGGTATTCTTGACCGACTAACAGCTGAGCAAGTACTTTATAAGGCCGCGTGTAGAAGTAGATCCATATGGATATCGCTGTTGAATATTCATTAAGAATATTTTTAATTTGATCTTTACATTTATATTGAAAGCATTAAATCATTCTTTCATTTTTATTAATGAAATAAAAAGTTACTTTGAAAGAAGTAAATGATAACGAATTTGTGAATGTACAATTTTATATTACTACGCGTGATATGACGTCCCAAATTGACCTTTTTTCTCGGTACGTCCTGTACAAAATATAAACACACATTATGTTTACTGCGTTTTCTCAAAGGAAGAGATAGAATTTTCACTTCAATCTTTCAAATGAATTCATTCTTAATTTCTTTATTCATTTAACAAACGTCTGTCGGTTTTAGAAAGTTTGGGGAAACATTAATTGGTTCGCTAATTAGGTTACTTGAGTAGGTCAGTCGGAAAGTTCATTTGTAAAACGAACACGCCCATTTTTTTTTTTACTCGAGTGTCTGCGTGCCAAATAAGGAGTTTTCCGTAGGGACTCGTAAACAAAAAAAAGCGTACCCCTGGGTGCATTAGTGACAGCAGTCAATCATTACAATAATGTCATAGCTTTTCGATATAAAAGTGTCGGCTAGAACAGAATTTGCCGATAGATAACAAGATGAAATGAATTCGGATCTTTAATTCTCTAATCGAATATAGTTTCATCCATCAAAGTACTGAAATGCCCGGAAGTATCGGCCTGAACTATAAATAGTTGTGTTGTAAAGCAGTTTTCGTAATGTTCCTATTATATTTCGACAAATATTTGACTGGTTATGCTTCTTTCTCATATATTTAGACGGTGCTGAAATAACATTGTAACGTTTATCCCCTAAAGAGCACATTCACAGCAATGTCTCTTTTAATAGTGGTACAGTGGGAGAGCGTCGGACTACTGTACCGAGGGTCCCGGGATCGAATCCCCGTTAGGCGAGGTGAGAATTGCCGGGGATAGCCCTCAAACCGGCCCGATTACTGGTGTAGTCTCCAGGAAGCAGTCATCGAGAGTGACTCGATGGGCTATAAAGCCTCCTTCACAATCGATGTAAAACAAATTGGTATAAACAAACAAACAAACAAATAAAGCGTTACTTCTTAACACCTCAGATTAGAGCATCTGTTTCAGAAGTATTGCACTTTCGGCGCTTATCAAAGCTTAATGCAAGACTGAAATAAGACAAACCATTTATTCATTTTGATTGATTGATTGATTGATTGATTGATTGATTGATTGATTGGTTGATTGGTTGATTGATTGATTGATTGCTTGATTGCTTGATTGATTGATTGATTGATTGATTGATTGATTGATTGATTGATTGATTGATTGATTGATTGATTGATTGATTGATTGATTGATTGATTGATTGATTGATTAATTGCTTGATTGCTTGATTGATTGATTCATTCATTCATTCATTCATTCATTCATTCATTCATTCATTCATTCATTCATTCATTCATTCATTCATTCATTCATTCATTCATTCATTCATTCATTCATTCATTCATTCATTCATTCATTCATTCATTCGGTAGTTCGGTCGGTCGGTCGTTCGGTCGTTCGTTCGTTCGTTCGGCCGGTCGTTCGGTCGGTCGTTCGTTTGATCATTTTTTTTATTAATTAATCAATCAATTTATTAATTTATTTATTTATTTATTTATTTATTTATTTATTTATTTATTTATTTATTTATTTATTTATTTTTAAGTGTTTGTCTTAGTTTCGTATTAAATACTCGATATGATCGTCGTCTTAGATTTTGTTTTGCACAATGTTGTGTATATTTTGCATTGTAATGTCACTAACGTAGTAAACAAGAAGCGGAAACCCGTCCTCATGAATGACAAAGAGGGGCTTGTGTGTGTGTGTGAGTGCGTCTAGAGCTGAGCTTTTCAGCCTTGAGTGTTAGCAAAACTAGAGCCACAAATCAAAAGAGTATGTAGAATTCAATTCAAATTAATGTATTTGAGTAAATAGTATGGGAACTAGTTCTTCTCTTCTCACTTTTTTTTCATCATGTGGGGAGTTTTTTTTTTAATTTTTCTTTTATTTTTTCTATATGAAATGCCTTCCTCAGATTGAAAAAAATACCTTTTCAAATGACACGAGATTTATATATATAAACTGAAAATGACGTATCTTTAACTGTTCAATCATTTGGTTGTTGATCATTATGATGAAATTGTGTTTAATTTTTGTTTTGGATTTTTTTTTTGATGGCGGGTTGTACAATGACGATATATAAAATGAAGAAATGAAGACTATGTTTACTACATGCACACTTTTGTTTTTGTTTTATTTCGACATTTAAACATTTAATCATACTTTATTGACCTGATATAATTCAGGCGAATCTGGTCGTTTTGTAAACGCCAAATTCGTTACGTGTACAAACTTGAATCACGGATAAAAAAAGATTAAGGTGATTTGGGTTGGATTGGAATTGTTCATCATATCTGCAGATCTCCGTTGATATTAGCACAGTGAAAACTGTATCTATCCAAGCCCCGGATAATAATAATATTATATTAACATCATTATACATTCTACAAGTTCTGTGCAATAATATGCCCGTATGTCATCGATTGCTTTCCCCACAAGAACACAAATAGAGGAACCGTTACTGAAATAATGTCACAACTCAATTGAAATTGTTGTTGGCCAAAGTTGTGTTGATCAAGGGAAAGGGTGAACTAAAGAGTCACTTGAGGACATTATCTTATCTGTAAAAACCAAATTCCGGCTACCGTTCGGTCAAACGCCTACCACGATATATAATCAAGACATGAAAGAAATAACCATTAACTCAACTCCTTTATATAGACATAGACATAGACAAAATTTTATTGACATAAGCTAGTACAGCTTCTAGTCATATACAAAAATACATATTTACAATTACTTTACATAACATGTTACCGTCGTCTCAAAAAAGAAAATAATACATAAATAATAACCGCCATGGAAGAAAGATTTTCGAAAAATGAAAATGAGAATAAGCATGATGTACGTGTATAAAAGTTAACTATTAATCAGTAATCATGGAATTTATACATATGTTCCTAATTTCAAATGCATGTTTTATAAATTTTGCTAAATTGTAAATGACTTTTGGACTTTTTTATATAATGACGTCTTGATTTCATCAAAACAGCAGACAACACTAGTAAAGATGGTCAAATCGATGCCAAAGGGATGTTATAGATTTTTTTTAAAAGCAATGAAGTTATTGACCAGTCGCCAAAACGCCACAAATTGCATTTTTAAAGCCATTTGATCAAAATGATTGTTTAATGATATTCGACAAACAAGTGCGTGTGAACATTGCTCTAAATAACTTCTTTTTTACGTATTTAGAGCAAGACTTGTCCCTCATATTGAAGAATAACCTCCGTCAAATCTTTCGGTGTTGTCGGTGGGTCAATATAATCATAACGAGCCACACTTATCGTTGCAAAAATTGTTTGTGATTCATTTTGCTGCCGGTTCGTTTAACCTGTATAGTTCTGGAACAGACTTCATGCTTATACATGATGTTTAAATCCAGGCCAGCCGCCGAGTAAATTCGCAGCTGACCTGTGATCTTACCTGCTGCTACTCTGAGTGTCTTTCTTCATCAGAATTAAGCAGTAATATCAGGTTTTGGAAAGCAGACGACACAAACATCTTTTTTAGAAAAAAATCTCTAGCATATGTAAACCTGACAGTAATAATTGAAAAACAACAACAAAATGTTTCTCAATTCAAAAGCGTGACATTGCCTTTGAAATTGCATATAAACTGTACGTTCTTAGATTAATTGACGCGTCAGGAATTCATTTTGCCTTCAAATAGCTACTTGTAAATATATATCAAACAACAATATAGCAACTTTGTTGTTTGAACGACATTTTATTTTGACTTTCAGAAGTAACTTTTAGTGCTGATTTTAGATGAATCATTGTTTGCGGAATGAAAAATGAATATAAGATTAATGAAAAAGAGAATATCGTGAAAATTAAGATAAATAAATTGTTGTTTTTCTTTTTATAAAGAAATTATTATTTAAAAAAAACACTACAGGAAAATGTAAGAGCTTCGCCCTATATTCTTTAGCCAGCGGTCAAAGGGAAACAACCTACTGTAAAGTGCTGAATGATACCTGACAGAGTTATACCTCTTTGTATTACAACGTACGCCTCTTAAAGGTCATATGTACAGGTTGGGTTTATTTCATAAAATTAAAATATGAAGTAAAAGAATCACATTGAAATTATTTGCAACATTTTAGCATAACGAATTACGTCATAAATCACCGTCATAGCGCACCGATTAATAAAAGTTCGTATGACTTACTTCCCTTTGCTGTGACGTCACTCGTGATCCACTGAATGCGCCATGTAAAGGACGTGAAGAGCGATCGCTGGTTAGAATTGGTGTTTTTCTTCAAATAAGCGATCCTAAAGTCATTGTTTGGATTGACAGCGCATTTTCTTTGTTGAATATGATTCATTTTATAAGAATATCAATTTGAAAAAAGATAAATTAATAACTTAACCCGTGAATTTGCATGGATTTGTCAATGCGTAAACCTGTTCATATGAAAGGAACGGCTTGAAATTTGGACGATTTTCCTTGAAATAAATTATTCTTAAGTCTTTGTTTGGATTGACAGTGAATTTTCTATACTGAATATTTTTCATATTATAAGAATATCAATTTGAAGAAAATAAATTAGTGACTTAACGCGTGAATTTACAAGGATATGTCAATGCGTTCATATGAAAGGAACGGCTTGAAATTGGGACGATTTTCCTCGAAATAGCAATCCTTAAGTCAATGTTTGGATTGACAGTGCATTTTCTTTATTGAATATGTTTCCACGAGTACTTTTTCGTCAATGATCGTGTATTAGCATTAGGGTTTTAATTGAGTAGTAAACAAAGACATAGATCTGAATAAACGAATTGTCTTAAAACCGTACATCGTATAACTATTGACTGTCAAATTCACCCTTCATTGTCTTATCAATACATGAAACGGGAGAAGATAATAAATTGCGAACAAACAAACCGTATTATAACCCAACTTACTTTTGAAACGAAGGTTATCCTTTAACTCACATTTTCACCACACATCCAAATTTCAAAACTAAACACTGGCACATTCAAGAGTATTTGTTAAAATCATCCGGCAACTTTCCAGTAACTCCACCCCCAGTAAGAGGTCTATGATTTCGAATTTGATTCCGATGTCGTCTTTCTAGATCAACTGTTTTGACTTAAGAATTGTTCTTCATATTCACTTTACATTTATGTTCGTTTTCTCTCGTGTAAGTAGCCTTGACATATTGAGCATTTAATTTTCGGACAGGTTTAATAATTAACAGCTAAAAAAAAAAATCGTCATAGTTTATTTTACTAACAACCTTAAATAAACATATTTGGATTTGTTTTTTATGATTTTGGAATTTAAATATCAATTTGACAAAACTTGATTTTGATGTCAAAACGTTTTTTTTATGTAAACATAGAGTTGATAACGTTTTGGTGAATACTGATTATCATATACTTATTGAAGTGTCAAACTATTCTAATAGAAAAGACAACATGTTCACTTCTTCGAATATCATAACATAACATAACATAACATAATTTTATTAGAACTTAGGCACATAGGCCCATAGTTCAAACACGTTTACAATTACATGCATGAACATAAATAAACAATATAAATATGAAGTAAATCACATACAAATTACAATATATTTGAGATGGTTAAAAGGATTAGTACATATTTGAATGAGAGTGGATGAAAAAGACCTTACATCCAAGTAATATATAAAACTAACTATTCTGTCTAGACATAAATGTGTTTCTTTCTTGAAAAGCATTTTTACAAAAAAGTCCAAGGTTAAACAGAGTTTGTTTATCAGAAGAGTTGAGTAGATCAGTAAATTTGAAAACATTTGGTCGTTCTAAGTATCTGGTATCAATATAATTATCTCGTATTCTCTTAAAATAAGGACATATTATAACAAAATGATATTCATCTTCAATGTCATTCAAATTACATAATTCACATTTTCTATTACTTCTTTCTATTCTTCTGTGACGACCACTTTCTATCATTAGATTATGTGAAGATAGCCTTAACTTAGCGATTTTGTTTCTTATTGACCTTTTCCCTATAATATCGAGGTACTTTGCCCTTGAAAAATCTTTTTTAAAAATTCTATATAGTCTCAAAGAAGAGTATTGTTCAATACCTGTTTGCCATTGAGCGATATATAAATCCCTTAATCTATTTGTCAGTAATGGTATGAATACATTTATTGAAACTGATTCCGGAAATAACCAAATTTCTGCAAATCCAGACGATTGCAAAAGAGCTTTCACTTTATTGGACCAATTTTTAATATTTGAGTTTGTATCGATTTGTTTACGTTGAAACTCAACTATTCCTGAAAGAATACAGTTAGAAGATTTAACGCTGTGAAGCTTAAGCCAATATTTAACAATTCTAATTTGTCTTGTGATAAAAAGTGGGAATCTTCCTAATTCTGAGTAAATTGCTAATGAGTTAGTAGACATTTTGACATTCAGCATCCATTTACAAAACTTTCGATGAATGCGTTCAATATTTTCAGCCATATTAAAACCCCATGATTCACAATTATAGTTAAGGATAGATGCTACATATGTATCAAACAGGTTAAACATAATATTTATTGGTATTTCCATATCTCTAGTAATATTGAGAAGGGAGCACATTGCTCGTAAACCCTTTCCAGCTAGTGTTTTGGTGGCGTGCACAAATGACCCACCACTGGAGAAGACGACACCGAGATAATTAAATTGACTGACAATTTCTATTTCCTCTCCATTGATGAACCATTTGCACTCGCCTCCAAGTTGTCCCCCCTTTACGAAATACGACGATTTTAGTTTTACCAGTGTTTATAGATAAATTCCATTTGAGACAATATTCATGTAAGCTATCTAAAGATTTTTGCAAATTGGCCGCTGAATCTGCTAGCAACGCTGCGTCATCAGCAAACATTAACAAATAAATACTCAATTGTTCAAGAGTGATACCAGAAAAAACATTATTCTGCAATTGTAGCTCTATGTCATTTATAAAAAGTGAAAACATCAAAGGTGAAGTAATCTCCCCTTGCAAAAGCCCCAGGTCGCTTATGAAATAGTCCGATAATGAGCCCATATGCTTAACACACATTTTTACCTCTGAGTACATCGACCTCAGTACTTTTAAGACCTGTCCATCGATACCCGATTTTATCAACTTAAACCAAAGAGCGCTCCTGTCGATCAGATCATAAGCTTTACGAAAATCGATAAAACAAACAAATAATTTTTTCTTGCTGTCAAACTGTTTATCAATAAGAGTATTCAATATAAAGACTGCATCTGCTGTACTGTAACCAGGTTTAAAACCAAATTGAGCGTCTGTTAGAGCATCTGTTTTCTCGGCCCAATCTTTCAATCTATTATTTAAAATACCTGTAAAAAGTTTTGCAAAACAACTAATAAGCGAGATACCCCTGTAATTAGAAGGGTCGGATGAATCACCCTTTTTATGTATCGGTACAATAAGTCCGGTTGACCAGCTTTTAGGAAATACCCCAGACATTAAAATATGATTAAACAACAACTCAAATGCTCGACCAGTGTGTTCCACGCTTTCTTTTAAATACTCATATAATATATTATCTAAAGAGCATGATATATCATAACGACAAAGTATCAGACGTAAGTCACATTGAGAGATAAATATGTCCTGACACCATATTATCAATCCAAACATCCTGTGAGAGTTTGGTCTTAATTGGTTATATCTTAACAATGGATTTTTAGATAAATTTAATTGCCGCGCATTGAAAGTGTGAGATTTGCCGCTTGTTATTTCATGTCTGGAATAGCAGAACGTGTCAGACCTGTTGATTAACAACAGAGATATTTAAGAGATTAACAACGCCAGAGGCTATCTTTCGCCTAAACAATAAAGGACTTGAGACTTGAAACGTAATGTGCAAATGTGGCAGATTGGTGTTAACTTGCATAACGACCCTTAATCCTTGTAATGTCCGATGTTTGTTGATTGACCCTTTGTATGTGAGGTAAACTGACAATAACCAATTAAATTGTAAACAAAGAGATTATGTTCAAATGTATAAATTATATATTTAGTGATCTTATTACTAAATTATCAATATAAATTTGTAATAATCATGTTTGAACACCTGCATTTCAGTGTGACATACGTCATTTAAACCAATATTACCAATGGCAAACAAATGAGGTGTGTGATTTAAATAATTCCGAAAAGCAGACGCTTAAGTTAAGACCGAACCCATTATCATTTACGTTGATGAGTTCAGAGACAGTTTGCGGATATCAAATATTCATTATTTTGAATTTTTATTCAAAGACAACGGCAGATAAAAGAAACTTGCTTGTTTTAATCGGTTTGTTATCATAGCAATCAACATACATTTTTCATTTTGTCTCATTTATGTAAAATGGCAACGTTTTTACGATTATGTTTAAACATAAAACAAGTTTTGCAAATAAGAACAAGAAGCATTTAAGCGTTTAAAACCCAAAGACATGGCAATACAATAACTTATGATGTTGGATGAAATTAACATATTCTTGCAACCCTTTGAATTCTTACGTAATATAATCGTAAAGCAGCCTAATTAAGTATTCCTGACTAAGTATGTAGCATAGTTAATCTGTTCCAAACAAAACAAGCTTGGCAATAAGAGAGTCATTCAAGGAAATTAACTTTAATAAAAGGTGTAATCAACGTGATTTATCCTTTTCTTGAATTTATCTACATTTACACAGTGCACATTCTATATAAAGATCTAGCAAGACTACACGAGGCTCTAACACCCCAAACTAACAGTCAGGAATTGTTTTAATCACAAACATCAGTTCAGGGAAATATAACGGTTACTCAATAAGTAGAATGAATTTCAAGCGTCTTCACCTGTATAAATTACTTTGAATTGAGTCCGATCATTTAAAGATCAATAAAATCAATTCTCTGGAAACGCCTAACAATGCGTAAACTTGCCGTCTTCGAAGTGAAATTAGCACAGCCTACTGTTCTTGTTTTGGGAATATATCTTTTGCTTATTTGTAAAGTAAACACGGTCCAGTTTACTTATCGAAACTTTTTGCAGCTTTTATGTTCGTCGGAAAACGGGAGAAACTCGCATCCCTGCGACCAAAAGCAGAATAACACCAGAAGACCTGTCAAAATACCATATTCAATATCCAATTTACGTTTCCCAAAACACAATTCAACACTTAAAATGTCCGAAATTTGTTCAAAAACACCGTCGTTACTGAGAACTAGATTCTTCTTACTGATAGTTCATATGACTTTGAAGCACAAATGACGTCACAACAAGGGAGACAATTAATCACAAAAATCGATAAAGGTGAATAAAAGTAGTCAAAAACAACATTTTTCGCTTCTGTATGAGAAAAAAATCATTACCTCCGTCATAACGAAACCATAACCTAATTCAAAAACCATAATTAAAGAAAATTTTGTTTATCGGGAAATATGACCTTTAATTGGTATTATAACCCGATTTCCTAACTTTACAATGCTTTCATTTTATTTTATAGCACCAGCTTCTTCAAATATCTTTGTTTCCGGATTAAAAAGAGTCGTCAGACGACAAATGAAACAAATTCGGAAAAAAAGTGTAAATTTTCCTCTGGTCGTATAGTAAGCTTTGTTTCTTTTTCCCATACGTACTCGATAATTTAGATGTGAGTATCAATTAAAATAAAAACTTCCTTTAACGTCAAAAATTGATAAATGGTGACGATATTGATTCAAAGTAAAAAAAAATGATACATAAGTTTTTCGTTGAATATAAGTATATATAATCAGAGACATATCTATGTCTCTGATATAATCGTGAAATAGACCTATGCCAGCCAAACGATTTTGGTCCCTGTGCATACAAAAAGAAATATTTGGTTGTAAATGAGAAACATTAATATTGTAGGTGCATAGGTAGCAAAATGTGTTTGGGCCACACTAAAGGTAGGGGAGGGTATTCATCAGCATCACCGACCCTACCAAAAGATTCGAACTTTTATCTGATCTCTGACTCTCTAAAACGAAAATACACGTGTATAAAACAGGTGAAATCCAAACACAAATCTTTGTAACATTTTCTTAAAAATACCATTAATAATGAACCCAGAGGAACTAGTCACTCATGTTCAATTTCTTTATTCCAACCCTTGCAAATAGAGTTTGTCACCTCTATCTCATGGTACTGTTCTCGCTCCATTGGAGCATTATGACAGGTTAGGTGGTCGCAAAATTGCATCAATCAAGCGCAAGATTTAAAAGAAAATAAAGGGAAGGAATTTAACATCCCAGTTTTATACAGATTAAAAACTTGAGAGATATGCGGTTACAAACTATTTACAAGAAGTTGTGGTCTGCTGCTATTACTTTTAGTAGCAGACGCTGTTTTTTATATTTTAGATTTAAAGTCGAGCACTGTTTCAGCAGAAACAGCACTGACAGGCAGACGGTTCCAAAGTTGTATTGTCCGTGGAAAGAAGGACTTTTTCAGTGTTTCTGAATATGCATTAGGTCTGTGATACTGGTGAGGGTGATTGGCAGAAGAACGTGTTGATCTGGGATGTGTAGATAGTTGTCCTTGTCAATTATCACCAGACCCACATGTATCTTAAAGAAAAAGATGAGGCTAGAACGCTGTCTACGTTCTGCTAATGTTGGCCATGAAAGATCTTGGAGCATTTCACCAACATGGCTCTGGTTCCTCCACCTCCTACTACACCATCTAGCTGCTATCCGCTGGACCCGTTCTACTTTATATATGTCTGATGCAGTATGTGGGTCCCATATGATTGACGCAAACTCTAGTTGTGGTCTAAGTTTTGTAGGCGATGACCCTTGTTTGTTTTGGAGCAAAAGCTAAGTTGCGTCTAAGAAAACCAAGGGTTTTTGTAGCTTTGGATGCTATATTGTTTACATGGGAACTCCAGGGTAGGTTTTCTGTGAATGTCAGGCCCAGGTACTTTGCAGAGGACACAGTTTCCAGAATATGATTATGCAGTGTATAATCATGCAAGATTCTTCTAGATGGGAGGTTACTGGAGACCCTAAGGGAATGACACTTTGAGGCGTTGAATTTCATGAGCCATGTTTTCTCCCATCTAGCAAGAGTATCAATATCGTGTTGGAGATCAATGCAGTCAGCCTGCGAGTTGATACTTCTATACAAAACGCAGTCATCCGCAAAAAGACGGACGGATGAGGATATGTCGTCTGGTAAATCATTTATATAAAGTAAAAATAAGACAGGTCCAAGAACTGAGCCCTGGGGGACTCCAGAGATAACATCTGCAGAGTCGGAGGATATTCCATCAAGTACCACTTTCTGGGTTCTGTTTGAAAGAAAAGAGCGGATCCAAGAGTTGTTAAGACCTCTGATGCCGTAATAATCAAGTTTATACAGAAGTCTATTGTGAGGGACCTTGTCAAACGCTTTGGCAAAGTCCATCACAACGACATCTGTCTGTCTGAGTTTACCGCTATGAGCCCTGTTTGAATTGGTGGCTAGGTCATGGAAAAATTGCACTAGCTGGGATTCACATGACCTGCGACTTCTGAAGCCATGCTGAGAGTCCACAAGGATTTTGTTAGCCTCAATATGTCTCATCATTTTACTGACCAGTATATGTTCAAGGGACTTGCAGCAAAGGCAAGTTAGAGAGACAGGCCGGTAGTTGGCTGGGTTGTACTTTTCGCCACTTTTATATATTGGTACAACATTGGCCAGCCGCCAGTCGTCAGGAACTGTACCCTCAAGAAGTGATTTATTAAAAATGATAGACAATATTGGGCTAACTTCCCTGCGACACTCGTGTAGTATCCTCGCACCTATATTGTCAGGGCCTGAGGCTTTGTGTGGATTAAGTTTACTTAATAGCTTTTCGATTCCATTAGCATCAACCTCAATGTTATCCATACTTGGGTATGGGCTTGTGCCTTTATTGGGTAGGGTTGCGACTGCCTCTGCAGTAAATACTGAATGGAATTGATTATTAAGGATGTTGGCCTTAGTTTTAGTGTCAGATTTGAGGATTCCTTGTTCTCTTAATGAGGCAATGTTGGAGGAGTCGTTCTTCTGGCTTTTAATAAAGGACCAGAACCGCTTGTTTGTTGTGCATAATTGAGTCTGTTCGTACTCTGTGCCCTGGTCATCAAAAATACTTGAGACATAGTGCCAGTAAGCATCCCTGATTGATTTCTGGACAAGTTTCTAAAGCACCTATATCTGGCTTTCAATTGGGGATCATTTGAGTGTCGTGCTCGATGGTAAAGTTTCTGCCGTTTGTGGATTTGTCTCCTGATGTCTGTTGTAATCCAGGGACAACTATATTTTGGTTTGGACATTTTAGACGGGATATATTTGTCTATAGCTTTTATGAGGTTGATCTTAAAAGTTGTCCATAGTTCATCAACTGGTCTGTCGGAATGAGGAAGGAACATGTCACCCATTTCACTGATGGACTCTCGAAGACCATCCATATCAGCCCTTTTATAGAGAAGTATCTTGCGGGGTGATTCGCCTCTGATGCGTTGATATGGGCAAAGACTTAATATTAGGTCTTTGATATGGGATAAGATTTTAGTTGTTGTGGTGGTAAGCGTCTAAGAGGACTAGCATGCACTACCTCTGCCGCGACTCCGTTTCATCTTATGGTTTCCATAGTCGTGGATCTATTTTATAGCAAATACTGATGGGAACACATGGGTGGTTTTCGTCGCTTAATGAAATGGAAATTGATAGTAAATGGGCGCTTCCAAAGAAGTAACAATTTCTTTTTCTCTTTTTTTCTTTTGGGGGGGGGGGGTCTTTCTTTTTCGTCATTGAACAAATGTGATAAACGCTTTATGTATTGAAGGACAAGACCAAAATTGAGGCAGCCTTGTTGGTTCGATTTTCACTAGAACATTATTCCAGATACTAGGGATCTTTTTCAAACAAACCTGTCTAAATTTGACTTCCGGTTGTACACAAAGCGGGAACAAATTTTAGTTTTAATTAATTATTCTGTAAAATTGTGAATTTTATGAAGATATATCTATAGACCCGTTATGAGCTCTGCAAGCAAGGTAATTTGTAATCTTAATGCCGCTGGTATTTGTTTAATAGTTGCCGCTAAAAGTTAATCTGAAGTTTGTGTTAGTGTGTTCCTGTCACAGCTTTTTCTCAACGATGTCATGGTTTTGGGTAAATCACATACTTGCTATTTCCGATCTCGTAAGATAATAGAACATTTTTCGCTTAAATTCTTCCATTTTAATGCGATTTAGACAAAATGGCCGGTTTCAGATTTTAAAAGGTTTAAATTTTTGGAGTAAGAGGCAAACTTAATCCTGACCGTCATGCCGTAGTATAACGCTCTTAATTGAGTCAACTACTTAACTGGAAGAAGAAGAAGAAGAACTTTCGATTTGAGGAGACCAATGGAGCAAACAGCCAACAAAAACTAGGTGTTTCTTATACAAAAACTAGGTGTTTCTTATAACCACCTATCATTTTCTTTTTATCATTTGAGCGGACCAAAGAGTCATTTGAAGCGATCAAACTGGCCGGCAGCTGACTCTAAATGACAACCCTTCAGCATTATCCAATTCACATAGTTCTTGAGCCAGATGTGAATATCATGGTTCACATAACCCTTTGTATTGAATAGGCCCTAAATTATTGTTTTCCCTTGTTTTATTTTATGTCAGACATTGAGTACAGTAACCAATTGTGTCAAATGTCCAAACTATTGTGTTGACTAGTTGTAATTTGCCTTGAAATCCATTTATTTTGACCTTTTCATTATAAAAGCAACAACAGTTTAAGTTACTATATAAGGACTTGTTGTTGGTGCTTATGACCACAATTGTAGACAGGAGTGAAATGTTGACTTAGAATTTACTGTCTGACCAATTTACTACATGAGTGTGTTTGACCTACCCGGGTACGTCGAAATAGTGTCAACAACTATAGAAATAGTGTCAACAACTATAGAAATAGTGTCAACAACTGAAACAATAGTGTCAACAAGTCCAAAATTAGTTCCAATGTGTTTTTTACACAGTTTTTAGGGTTTAAAAATCAAATTTTATGAACTTTAATAAACCGTATTTAATAAAAGTAAGAAAATGGATACCTAAAATAGTAGATTAGACGCGGACATTTTTGGGGTCAGTAAAACATTACCACACACTCATTTCACCATTTTGTGAAAACAATGTAGAAATTTTTTGTATTAATGCATTAGCCATATGAATATTTGAGATGACATATGCTATCTGCAGGCTTTCTACTGGTCCCTACTTTTCCTACTTTTCCCTACTTTTCCCTACTTTTTTTTCTTAACCCTACTTTTCCCTACTTTTTTCAAAAATAGCCCTATTATCCCTACTTTTTCATTTTGCAAGTAAAAGAAATAAAATGTAAAATATAGACTTACATGATTCTTCTTTAGATATTTTGCAGAAATTCCATTCATTATGAATCTTTTGTAATGAGAACAGTTCAGACAGTGTTTGGGGGATCACCTTGTTATGTCCATCCTTGAAAGCACTGTGGTTCCTTGGCTAGTCAGTACAGACATACTGGTCTTTAGGTAAGATAATATCTTTTTCTCTGTGAAAATACATGTATGTTCTATTTAATCATATACATACATGCTTCTTGAAAAAGAGGTGACAGATATGCACGCTTCATCTAGACTTTACACTGCCAAGTTTCTTCTTTTCCCAATGATGCTACTAGCTGAGGGAACCCACAAATGCCATGCTGTGTTTTAAATTCGTAATTGCAGATGCTGCTTTCCTTTCTAACAAAATACATTTAAGTTTATATGTAAAGCTTGCTTTTCCTAACTGTCATATTAATCATTAATTTATTTTGTATGACCCCACAAAAAAGGGAGGAGGTGATTTGCCATTGTTTGTTTGTCAGTCCATCTAGCTATCCATAGCCCAAAGTTTGTGTCACGCTGAACTAAAAAAGTATAACTGCTAGAGCCATCTTTCTGTGAATAGTTGTCAGCATGTGCACTTGTATACCTGAGTATTTTGATGCAATTCAATTCAATTCAAGTTTTATTGTATTAAAGGGCCACCTTCATGTTCATTATTGTATTCCATTGTGTAAATTGATGTTAAATGAGAAATTAAAATTTCAGGTGCCTGTATTTCAAGGATGGGCAGAACAAGGCATTCTCACAGCATCAGATGGACTAAGATATGTATCAATTTAACGGTAATTCCAGCTGAAAAATGGTAATAACTTTCTTATTTAGCCCTACTTTTTAACAGTAAAAATCCCTACTTTTTGCTAAAATCTTGCCCTACTTTTGCCCTAGTTTTTTGTGGAGAGGCAGTAGAAAGCCTGTATCTGCTGCAATACTTTCTTTTTACCGTTTTTAAATGACATTTTTGAAAATATCTACATCTCATACTGACCCAATTTACGGAGTTAAGTGAAGCTAGCATTTTGTTTCCATTTGGTATTTCTTTTAAGTTATTTAACATCAAAAAGTCAATTTTGCATCCTAAAGAGTGTGTAGTTACATGTTGACAATATTATTTCAGTTGTTGATACTATTTTTACAGTTGTTGACACTATTTTTATTGTTGTTGACACTATTTTTATTGTTGTAGACACTATTTCGACATACCGACCAACCCTATATGATTTATGTTTTAGGTTGGGGAAATATTTACAGCGGCTGGGCAAGCTTTCAGTAAGCTTGGTGAACTCACAATGCAACTTCATCCGTCTGCTGAACCAAGTCCTGCCAGGTTTGTACTGTAAAGTTAAAGCTTTGGGTTTCCTCTATTGATAAGCACATTACCACCTAAAGCCAAATTTTTGTGTCTTGCAGCAGACTATTTTCAAAAAGTATTGTAGCAAAAGGAGAAATTGCTTGTCCCAAACAATTTCTCCTTTTGCCACAATACCTTTTCAATCTATTCACATATCACAACTGTCAACAGTAGAACTGAAAGGTCTTTCACATGTGAACAAAGTTTTTCTGAAGTCGTCTACTTCTTGAAAATAAAAAAAAAAATGTCAGAAGATGGTAAAGAGTTAAGACATGTGAATCTATTTACGTCTGAAATATTGTAGACACAAACATAAGTAAAAAACCTAGTAAGTCAAGCATTTTGTTGCGAAGTATCTGTTGGTCCGGTGTTGATATTGCTGCTATGTAGCTTTATATTGAATTCGCCTAACTTTTTTGTTTTGTTTGTGTACTTTACTTTAAGTTTTTAACATGAAGTCATAGCTTTAAGTCTGATGCAGGTAATTATTGAAACTTTATTGTTTTATCAAATAAGGTGAATTTTCATTTGAAAAGCTCCTTTTTTATCAGCAACCTTTGTATCAAAACCAATACTGTCACAATTCATATTTTATTGTTGGAACATTTGGCGTATTAAACGTTTTTTTGTCATTAGTCTTTTGGCACGATGTTTCTTGGAACTGTCCATTTGCTTATGATTAAAGTATTATTTCATAAGAAAGAAATAATAGAAATAAAATCTTTTCTTTATACCAAATTATGACAATTGTTATTGATGAACAGACATCAGTTGGAAGATACTGGCCTGGTTTGCTAGAAATGATTGCTTGTTTTAATGAATTTGCAAACAGATCCATGTAACACAGATTGAGGATTAAAAGAAGTACTTTTGTTACTAACTGCAGTCATATCATTTACATTAATGGCTTTTACAGATGTCTGGAAAATAGTATCCTGAAACGCAATGCTAAAAAACATATTAATTGACTTTTTAGCTTAATTGATTTAAAGCATAAGTGGTTATTTTATTTTCCCAGTGGCAAATGGACAGACCAAGAAATTGAAGCCCTGAGAACTTCTGTGAAAAGATTTGGGGAAGATTTGAATAAGATAAGTGATGTTATCAAAAACAGAACAGTGTGAGTAAAAGATCTTCTGTAACCAACAGCTATATCTCATGCATGAATCAATTTTTTAATTAAACAATTACTTAACAAACCATTATTTTAATCATTATTAGTTTTTAGAACTTATTGGTCTAGATTTATGTATGTATATAACAGTTTATAATCCACAGTACTACACAACTCACAGTTAAAACATCACAGCTTAACCCTTGTATGATTATTTGGAGAAGTTCCAGCCAGTGCTCAGTTAACTTTCAACCAAATACATTCATAACCACTGCCCTTCATTGTATTTTTAAGCAATGGCACTCCATTTTCCATGATTACAAAATATAGATAAGTGTATACTCATGACCATTATAAATGGAATTCATACTTTTTTCCTAGTTCACAAATCAGGGCACATTTCAAGCGTAAAGCCTGTATATCGTAATACATCTTTATTACCAGTATTATTAAATATCAGAGATATTTCTTTCCTAGTTCACAAATCAGGACACAGTTCAAGCGTAAGGCCTATGAGGACGCGGGGCTCCCTCCCCCAGCAGAGCCGTCACCAAAGAAACAGATTACGCAACAGAAACAACAACATGCCCAACCCCAGGCACAACAACAAACCATAGTAGAACAACAACAGCCCAAGAAAGTAGTGAGAGGTGGGCATTGGCAGTCTATTTAGATATCTTGTCCATAATCCTACAAATAAAAATCTCACAATTCAGATACATGGGACATATCAGTTATATCGATTTGGGTTTTATGCTGTTTTAAAGAGTATTTCACAGCACTTTGTTTTCTTGAATTAAGAAGAGGCCTGTCTGTTGAATTTGGGAAGGTTTGTCACTGAAAGTGTTGACTTGGGAAATCAAAAAGCTGGTAGACTTCGAATTTTTGGGAATACTGCATGATTTTAAAGGAATTTTCAATTTGGAATTTACCTTTTAGAGGTCCCTGTTGTATAACACAAAAAAGCCCTTTTTTAAAGCCACATCATGGTGGTCAGTATTTCCTCTTCAGTACTGAATGATATTCTTTTAGAGACCTCTACAGCTTTTCAACTAAGACACAAATGATAAATGTTGAAAGACAAACAAATCATGTTGAAATAACTTCATTGAGTATATTAATACGATTTGAATTAATTGATTGATTAATATTGATTAAAATAATATTGAATTCATGAATATAAAATATATTTTGGGAAATGAAAAATGGGCTCATGTAAGTCATTCATTGTAAAATTATAGGGGTTAATAGTTTACAAGTTGTACTTTCTTTTTGTTTTACAGAAGTGACACTTAGTGCTTTGAATGCACCTGAGAGTGATGTTGACATAGAAGGACTGGGCGACGGAACTGCTTCGAAAAAGCTTGACTTTGATTCAGGTATATGCAAGAAAATTGTCCATGCTCTAAGAAATTTGAAGCAGATAACATTAAGATGTTCCTATCTAAAGCCACTTTTTTCGTCTCACAGCAGACAACTGTCTAAAAGCATTGTGATACAAGGATAAATTGCTTGTCACAAGCAATTTCTCCTTTTGCCAAAATGCTATAACAATCTATTCCCATAGCAAAACAACAGAACTGAAAGTTTATTTACATGTTTAGAAAGCTTTACTGAAGTCATCTCCAAGTAGAAAAAATGTCTTCTGCAGGTGGTAAAAAGTTAATTGAGGATACTCCAAGGTGATGGGCATGAAATAAGGCATGAGAGTGCTTAAGTTTATGTGCGAATAGGAAGTTGCAAAGTGAATCAGGTTTTTTGACGCATAAACCAAAAGTGCACGAATGCATTATTTTGCTCCCTTCACAGATGTGCTATTGAATACTACTAAATACTTCCCAATAATTTCTACAAGTCAATTTATATTTTGTAAAATTCAGTAGTATTCACCAATGACAAATGAAGTGTCTGTGTTGGTCTTCCTGAAGAAAATATTCATACTTGACATACAGAAAAATCTGTTTGGAAAAAAAGAACTTTCTCATATTTGCTTTTTCCCATTAACAATTCAAATTTGAATACCATATATTGTTTGCTTGAGTTTAATGTGTGTTTTATTTTTTACAGATTTAGACTCCAGTTTGTTATGATGTGAAGGAGGTACACAACCATCAATGAGAGGCAATTTCCACATGTTACAACATTGGTTATGGAGAGTAAGACAGGGTGAAGTAGATCAAAATATGTATGCAGAGGAAATATCTAAATATTTGATGGGATTCTGCTCCAAGAAGGAATGAATATTTATACATTAAACTTAACATTAAATTCTGGAGTAGAGGTGTAGCTGTGGCCCGAATGAAAAGTGTAATAGTTTCTGTTAGTGAGAGAATTGGTCTATAAATCAAATAATAAATTTCTGTAAACAACATGATATATTTCTGTAAATGGGCAACGATTTTAGTAATTGAATTATATATTGTCTATAAAGGAAGTAATGTAGGGGTATTGTTGCTTTCATTCATTCCAAGTTGAGGTATTCTTTGATAAATTTGTCAAATATTGGATTAACTTGTTCAAGCAAGTATTGCTGGTTCACCTTAAATTCAATCTTTTATAAGCAATCAACAACAAAATTTGTCTATGACAATCTACAAATATTTATGGATCATCATACTTACACTTTGACACATTTAATTGTGAATGACTTCTGTTGGATCGTGTAAGAAAACGATTGAGATTAAGGGATTTGAAATTTTTAATCCATTACTTCATTTGGTTTATTGTTCTGGGTAGTTGCCTGTACCAGGGTATTCGGGTACCTGTCCCAGCCATATTCTGAAGCTATCTGCTGTATATAGACAGTGCATATATAGGAGTGAATTTTAATTGCAGGTTTAGAAAACTGTATTGGTAAAGCATTGATATCACCTTTGCATTATTATAGCTTACAAGTTGTCATTAATTTTGCTCATATATTTCATCATGCAGACTATCTTTTCAGCATGTTGTATTAATGGCCAATGTAAGGAAATAGTCGCATTCATTCAATAATCATGTATGTTCACAATATCATCTCATTGTATAAAGCTCTCGATCATTATTGTTATGTATTGTTTTTAGTCTTAGAGATTCAACTGAAACTAGTAAATATTTGTCAATACATGTTTGTTGTTAAGTTTTCTGTCCATGGCATCCACTTGTAGTACATTGTACACATGTTTATACCTAACCCGTAAATCTGTGTTGAGACTGGTCCAATTTAACCCTTTCCCAAACGACAAATTTTCAACCGTCCCAAATTGAAAGAGTTTGCAGACGACATTCTAAAATGAGATGAAATCGAGAAATATTCTTCAGAAAGAGCATAAAACCTTGTGGGAAAAGGAGAAATTGCTCTTAGCGAGCAATTTCTTCTGTCCCAAAATGCTTTCCAGAGTCGTCTGCAACAAAGTGGTTAAATGTCATCATTGTTTGGTAATGGGTTAAAAGAAAAAAGCAGACACTACCTATCAAGTTTAGAATCTTGTGAAAATAGATCATTATGAAAATGTGCTTATGAAAAGTTATGTGCAGTTGTTTATTTTGTCAGAGTGCTTATGAAAAGTTATGTGCAGTTGTTTATTTTGTCAGAGTGCTTATGAAAAGTTATGTGCAGTTGTTTATTTTGTCAGAGTGCTTATGAAAAGTTATGTGCAGTTGTTTATTTTGTCAGAGTGGTTTCTTCAGCTATTTTGTGTTGAATGGGTTTGACCTCAAGAGTTTTTATCAAAGATTTGGAAATCAAATACATCTAGGACAACATCTTGAGGAATCAAACGATAAAAAGTTACTTCCCTTTCTCTACCATAACACCATTTTCAACAGTATTTCAGTTATACTGCAGCCAGGGCATGTCTGTTACTTAATGTATTCATGTTATATAACGCTTGTTAAACATAATTTTTCAATTGTGACAAAAGGGTCTGCAAGCTACTTTTCCATTTGGCACTTATTGCATCTTGCCGATATGTTCTGTGCATGGGCTTGATTCCTTATAAGAGGGACAAGCTTTCATGCAAACTTTTATTGTCAGCTGTTATTTTCATTTTGGACCAGTTATAAATTCGTGGAGGACAGTGGTCCAGGGGTAGAATGTCAGCGTCCAGATACAAAGGTCATGGGTTTGAATTCCTTTAGTAGCAGGTTCCACCTTACCACAGTTCAATACTCCCCATTTGATGTGATTAATGATTATGAATCTAGGAAGCATAATCAAAGGTGGACATGAATGAATGGTGTTTTAAGGCGCATCGACAGAAAGGTGGACATGAATGAATGGTGTTTTAAGGCGCATCGACAGAAAGGTGGACATGAATGAATGGTGTTTTAAGGCGCATCGACAGAAAGGTGGACATGATTGAATGGTGTTTTAAGGCGCATCGACAGAAAGGTGGACATGAATGACAACAAAATACCATTGAATTTTTAAGTTTTTTAATATCATATAATTTCCTTTTTATGAAAAATACTGCCAGTTGTATACAATAACAGAAAAAACAGTCCCTTATTTTTTGGTAAACAAACACATAGGATATAACTATTGTAACGCTGGTACAGATATTATACTCCCAGGGAAGATACACAACTACTAACAAAGGAACAGGTCTTACATAGAGAAAACACAGACTACAAATTCTCTGATGTGAAATACCTAAGTAGGAAGATTTTTAGGTTATAAATACTTTATGAGGAAGTTTGTAAGGCTTTTGAATATTTTATTAGGAAACTTTTTAGATGTGGAAAACTTTATTAGGAAAGTTATGGTGCATACTTGTGAAACAAATTGCAACAAAATAAGAATTTGTACCTCATGTCAAAATTAAGGAGCAAATTTACATTTTATTGCATTGATTTCAATGTTACCAATGCTTCGTAAAAAACAACACTAATAACCCTTTTGAAGCTTTATAAAACCTTTCTTAGACTGTGCCTTATCATAGCAGCCTTTAGATATTATCCCTTTCCCAAAAAATAACGACATTTTACCACTTTGTTGCAGACAACTTTAGAAAAAATTGTGGGAAAAGGAGAAATTGCTCTTAATGAGCAATTTCTCAATTTCCCACAAGGTTTTCTGCTCTATCTGAAGAATATTTTTGAATTACATCACATTTTGAAATGTTGTCTGCAAACTCTTTTAATTTGGGACAGTTGAAATTTTGTTGTTTGGGAAAGGGTTAAGGCGCATCGACAGCTAAGGAGATATTGTTACAGAAAAGGTAACACTCATGTGAGTAATGTATCTATATTTAACAAGTGTCTTTTCAATTATACTACAAAATTACACATACATATATACCATACTCATCATACACCTAGTGCTAGCCATGTAAACTTGCCTAAACCATTTACCACAACATCCTTGTATTGGCTTTTAAAAATTTTGATGGAAAAAAATTAATAATATAAGAAGCACTTTTCCATTCATTAGAAATAATTAAGGAAAAGAAAAAAATACTATAAGAACCTTTTCCCCCATTTTTTTATAAACGCAATTTGATACCCTAACTACTATTTTCTTAATTAAGGTGTACAATGTATTGTGCAAGTAAAACCTCTGCACAACACACACTCCATAGCACTAACAATTGATATATGCACCAAATAATGCTTGAGTAGACACTAAAACACACATTATCATAACTATATTACCCATTTGACTAATGTTAAACTAGTTTATAAATCTACAACGTTGTTATTTTTGCATATGCAGTGGAAAGTTTTTCACCTGATGCAGACAAATTGCAAATTAACATTGTTACAAAAGGAAAAAACATGCCAATAATCCACAATTCCTCCTTTGAGTGATTTTAAATAGTTGTAACTGAATTAGGAGCTTTACAAAAATGTGAAAGTAATTTCTTTTCAGTATGAAAAATCTGCCATGATAAGCAAATTTGTATCTATTGTTACAATGATTTTTTTAAATAATATTTCAACATTCTAACAAATGATTTTTTTCTCATTCTAATAACTCTACATTTATAATCCACAGTAAATTATTTTGTGATTAGATTAATCTGCTAATTTCAATTTTCCTTAACCCATTTCCCTCTTAAGATATTCGTAACCAGTCCAAATTGTAAGCATAAGCATATGGCAAAAGAGATTTACCGATGAAAAAAGATTTTCTCTGAGATATTTGGTATTAAACATTGTGGTGAAAGGACAAATTGCGCATTAGGAGCAACTCATCTTTCAGACAAGGTTTTTTTTTTTATCATCTAAGGTCCTCAGTAGCAGAGATAGCATTCAGTAAGGGGTGGGGGTGTCAGCTTTTCATCTGCTGAAAAGCTGTTGTTACTCTCAGTCATTTATAACACCATATATACTCATCCAATATTTCTTAACAATTTCTCTTTATGTGAAGGGTTTCCCACCATGTAAACAATTTTGAAGTTATGTTACTGATTCCCGGGATTCACTAGTACTAGTCATTTCTGAACAAGGTTATTGATAAAAGAAATAGTTTGATAAACAAAAAAAAATGTGGTATAAACTTTTTTCTTTTGTAAAAGTCTTTCTTACCAAGTTTCAAAATGCTTGTAATCAAATGAAGTAAACAGCTGACACTTTAAGTCTTTCAATTATGGACTTGTCACAAAAAAATCAGGAAATGTGTTAGGAAGATACCACATGCATGAATACAAGTTCTGGTTATGTTATAATATTATGCTTATACATATATACATCTACAAAGGTTTATACTCGTAAAATACATGGATCATTTTATTTACCCATAAATCATTATTTGTTATATAATTATATCATTATTTTGTAATTTTTTTTTCAGTAAGAACTAATTTGTTGAGCCATGCAGCAGTACCTTTTGGAGACATACTGATAAAATTTTCACATGTCTCACCAATAAAAAACGTACATAAAAGTATCAATGTCATTTGTTGAAATATTTTCGATAAACTGTTAATTATCATCTGAGAACCACAGAAAGAACTTGGGATATACTTTACTTTGGCAAAGCTATGTTGGAGCATTGACTGTCTAAGATAATTTCAAATTTCAAAAATCAATGGTCAATACTCAACATATCATATTCTAACTTTGAAGTTGTCTTCTTTTGGTATTTGATTATTAACCGGTGGAAAGAACAAAATATAAAGGAATGGATAAACAAACATCATCTTTTGAAATAAGCTTCATAGATTAAATTTGCATTGCCACTGAACTGTAAATTGGCTGAGGTTGTCTGCTGCAATTACCTGGAGGAATAATTAAAAGATAATTAATGATAATTAACAACTAAAGGTAAGCAACCCTACTACTTAATTAAAGACTGTGCATTAAAGCTATAACAACCCTACCAATCACCACATAGATACTTTGCAAGATCAAACAGATGGGAAAATAAGGGAAGGATAGAAGAAAAACCTTTGTGAAGATGAGCTTAACTTATATGTTATATAAAGGCTTCAATGCAAGACTATAGTAAGTGCTTCATGAACATGAAGCACTTACTTTAGTATTGCATTGAACCCACGCTATCTAATACTGACCATGTCTTCTTCCCTGTCCCTAGTATCCTAACAACAAATCTTACTAAACGGCAGCTTTTTTTATATGGGGTTAAACAATTTGTCAAAAATAATCAGTTAGGTGACGGCTTTGCTGGATTCACCCATACAAGGCTAGGGCTCTTAAGTGTCTTGCTAAAGGACACTCTGACGAAACCATTGAGGCTCAAAATCACCATGTTTGATATTGCTTTTTGCTTGTAAAATATACATGCTAACCATGCTAATCATTCGTCTTACAAGTATCTAAAATACACCAATTAAGTAAAGTACATGCATATCTATCTATGTGGAATTGGATACATTCAGCGATCATTTCTTTACAGAGCCGATAGTAATTTTCATGGCACTAGTCTTTGTCGCTGGCTTCACAGGCGCAGTGGAGGTCACCGTTACTTTTGGCACAGCTGCCGTGGCAACCGATGGCTTGGTTTCCTTGGTTACTTCTGATTGTTCCTTCGGAGGCTCGCTTGGGGACTGAGGGGACATGCTAGCTTCAATCTTCTTTTGAATATTGTCGAAGGAGTCTTCACCCAGATAGTCAATGCATCCTGAAACAGTTAATTTGTGACTTTGAACAACATGTATTTTCCAAAAGTCTTTTAGTTGTATATGGACATTGGCTATACATAGCCATATAGACTTTACATCAACATTTTTTCAACTGTAACTAATCCAAATTGAAAGTAGAAGCAGACGACATTCATAAAGTATAAATAACACAATTCTTTTCTTAACCCTTTACCAAACGCAAAATTTTAGAATGTCCCAAACTGAAGTTTGCAGGCGACATTTCAAAGTGTGATGTAAATTGAAAGTAATCTTCTGATAGGGCAGAAAACATTGTGGGAAAAGGAGAAATTGCTCTTCATGAGCAATTTCTCCTTTTCCCACAGTATTTTCCAGAGTGGTCTGCAACAAAGTGGTCAAATGTCTTTATTGTTTGAACATTCATTAAAAAACAATTGCAACATGAGGAGAAATTGCTCTTTGTGCCATATCAAATGGACATAAAATAAATGAGCTCTAAATGAAGTGGGCAACAATAATGCAGTGAAAGAGTGTCAACACCTTGTAGAGAGGGTCGTGGGTTTGATCCCCATTAGCAACAAGATGAAAATTACCGGTACTTAAGCCCGCAAATCAGCATGAATAAGTTTAAACTTATTTATTTTACATTTAGAGAGGGACCCGGGTTCACTCCCCATTAGCGACAAAGTGAGAATTGCTTATACTAATGAGTACTGGTTTAAGTATGCAGGAAGCTGTCATTGAAAGTGAATGAAATAAGCTTCAAGTTTTCGTCATAATCAAATGTAAAATAAACCAGTTTAAACTAAATGTATTCATACCTTTTTCCCAGTTAAGTTTGCGTTCCTGGTCAGACAATCTAACCGCAGGTCCTCCGCTAGCCCCTCCACTCTGTATACTTAAACCACCCAACTGCGAAACGAGACCGACCTTAAAAATAGGAAACAAGATGTTCTTCAAATTGTGAACTCATATTGTCATTTCTTCAGCATTGAATGAACATGGATTGAATGCTTGTTCTGACAAAAGTTAACTGAACAGAATTAAAAACAGATTTACAATGAAATGAACAGAACAGAATAAAAAACAGATTTACAGTAAATGATCATGGTTTAAACATTCATATTGATGAAAGTTAACAGAACAGAACAGAATTAAAAACAGATTTACACTATGTGATGGTTAAAATGTTTATACTAATGAAAATTAACAGAACAGAAAAGAATTAAAACAAACAGATTTACATAATCAATTAACAGACATATTTTCCGAGAGAAGCATTAGGACTCTACAGAAATAATAACTGATATCTAAGAATGTAAATAATATCATGATTGGGTAATATTTTAAACAAGTCGCAGGACACACATTTTCAATACAGAATCATATATAAGGATTAAAAAAAATATTAGAGATGATACGAGCTTGAGAGAAATTAGGATAGGATGATATTTTAAACATGGTAGGTTTCTTAAAACATGTTTGCCTGTTTAAACTCCACCTGAACTTTGAAGAGGTTAAGCTCAAGTGTATTCAATTTATAAATAGTTTTGAGTTTGACAGATAAAAACTATCAGACAGGTCAAAAGAAGTACCCCATCTGATCATTTGAACCGAGCGAATAAATTGTAAAATGGATTTAAGCTAATTCAAACTAATTTCACTGCCTCAAGAAATTGTAAAAAAAAAAATCTTTGATATAGAGCCAATATGAAATCTAGATTAATAATTCACCATGCACACACAAAAACAGTTTACATTTGGATGAAAGAATAAATGAAGTTTTAATGCCAACTATCCTTAAGACATTCATTTTGAATTAAGATTTATCTAGAAGGAATATTGTTTTATTGTTATCTTTGATTGTTTCTAAATACATGTATGTACATTTATTTGAGTAATGGTAATTTAATACATGTACCAATCTTCAAATAGGTAACATAGGAAAGATAGATCATTCAGGGAAAGGCAAGCATTCAGTTTCAACATTGGCAGTGAAGGTAAAGGTGTGAATAAAGGTATTTATTAGATGTGAGAATAAACAGATAGTCATTTCACCAGCCTAAACACATTTTGTATAGTGTTACAGGTTTGACATCAGAAATCTAAGAGAGTAGGTTGCACCGCAAAGTACACACTGGTTAATGGACAAACGTTTTTTTTTCATATATATCTATATGGGTTTTGAATTGTGTCAACATTATTTCAGTGATGTTGCAATGTCCGACTCTTTATGATGAAGGAAATCCCCATACTCAACTACCAATAAAGGCTTGTCATGGAGGGAAATCCCATTGACATTCCATAAATCAGTATGAGTTTTGTGGGATAAAGCAGTTTCCATGATAGGTTGTAGGCTACATTAATTCAAATTGTTTAAACATCTCATTGCTTTACACGGATTCCTAATCAAAATGATGCTAGTTTTCTCCACCTGCCATGCACCTCAGTTGTCACCAGCATGTTTATGAAGTATGCTGTTATATGTTTATAAGTATCATGTACCCTACTAATACTATGAAATAACCAAGCCTCAGACTCGCAATACATATACATAGTCATGGATTGCCCTAGACTCTCTCAATTATTTATACCTAATTTAATCTATTGCAAATAATATGAACGATTGTTACAAAAAGAATAAGTTTGATAGGAGTAATTTTCTTCTTTCCTCACAATGGTTTCTAACCAACATCAAAAAAGGAAGCTTTATTGTATACATTCCAAGAGTCTAATCTACTATTGCTTTGAATAACAAAATCCTGAATAAGTTATTGCCTTTGTAAGGAACCATGTGTAAGCACAGCATCACCAGCCATCCTTTAAAGGAACTTTGCCACAAATTAAGATTTCACTTTTCATCTTATTTACAACTCATTTTACCTATAGCAGAGAATCAAAAGTTCATTGTGAAAATATCACAAGCGCAACTATCATACACATTTTAAGTGTTTCTCACTCTCGCATTAAGTAAAATCCTGTATTAGCGAATGACTTTGTTAGGATCCAAGTATTTGCACTGCATCGTCAGCTGTCCTTTAATGAAAGTGTCCAATAGATTTGGAATTTTTCTGATATAAATGCATTCGAAGGATATAATGACAAGATAGACTTATAATGCTACATAAAAATTAATTATTGATGTAACTCTCAACCCCATTCATACAGCACATTCATCTTCCAGATATACTCAACTACTATTTGTTTCATGTACATGTATATTTTTTAAGTTATTATAGAGAAATGCAGAAATTGCTCCATACAAGCAAACCAGTCTTCTATCATTATGTTCCTAAATTGAGACGATCTGTTAATACACACTTGGTCATTGTACAGAATTATTACATGTCCACGGGATTATTAAGGCATTTAAATGATTAGAAATGATTAGTAACACGCAAGTGCCTAGTTATTTGTATAGATGTATTATAGTTGTATGGGGATGATTAAAATCGGTATGTTTCAATATTTCCAGATTTAAAGCATCAACAAAAGATGAAAAGTGGGTCGCCAGGGGCAACTACTGGTAAGGTTGTATTGGCCAACTGGTTGTTAGTGAATTGCATTTGTGATTTGCAGTACTTGAATGAATGAATTAATGTTGTTCAACGCGCATCGGCAGTTATTCAGCGCGCATAATGATGTGGATTTTAATTCTCATGCTAAGATGTATTTGGTTTAAGATACAGCACTTTGATTAAAATGATTTCTATACTTAGTCCCTTACTTAACACATATGCATTACACCCTACAAAAGGACACATACAACATAAAAAGGCACCTTCTATACTACTAGCAAACTTGGGTCACATGACTGCCTACCTCAGTTTCTAAATTATCCGGCCGCTTAATTTTCTTAGGACTAGACAAGACACTAGAGTCTTTCTCCGAATCTTTTTCATTAATACTGATAATTTCCACAGACTCACTACTATGATGTTCATGAATCACTTCAGAACTTTTGTCTGACAAAATTTGACTTTTCCCCCAGCCCTCCGTTATCCACGTAGCATCATACATAGAAGTGCTGGGGATCTCTGGGTCAATGTGGGAGAGGGGTTCCTCCGCGTAATGACTTTCTAATTCCGTGTAACTCCTCGGAATGACATGCAAATCCACAATGTCTGATTCACTCTCCTCAGCGGGCGGAGTGTAAAACACTTTGTCGACCTCCGGGTTTTTGTACGGATAAACTATTTTCATAACCGTTGGGCCATCGTGTAGGTCGGCCCTCAGATCTGAGGAAGTAGTGGAGGAATTCTCTTCTTCTGCGTCATCCTTTTGACTCGTCTGAAATTGGCGCAAAAAATAACAACAATGGCCTCTCGCAGACTTTTGACAGATGGCAACAAAACTGCACGTAAAACCCCCAAGTCATGTGACTCTCGACAGCTCTCAGCTCAGTGTTACTTTAAGTGACTTTCTATTTTGAAATGTCAAGTGTTGACCGAATCACGTTCGTTTAGAAGAAAACGGTTCAGCATTTCGCGTGTTGGACAATCAGAATTATGAGCAAGCTGTGTTAAAGCCGCAAACAGAATGTGTTATCAGCAGTCATATGTGTTATCAGCAGTCAAACTCACAAAATTCTCCTGAATAAAGAGATGCAAGACATAAACATGTATACATACAGCAGGCAGGCAGTAACATAAAACACAGACGGATCTCTGAGAACATCCCCAGTACAGCAATACACCAATATTGATGACCTTTCATAGGTCTGTAAAATACAGTTATAAGACAAAAAATCGTGACAAGAAAGTGACCTTTATCGACTTGCATAGAACTTTACTAATTATTTTGGGGTATCCATTCTCTTTAAGAATTTATTCTTTAGTCCAAATTGATTGCCTTTCAAATCTAAATTGAAAAGCATTGACGAATGACACTGTTTTACTTAATTCATTTATTTATATTTGTGGTGTTTAACGCCATATCAACTTTTTTTTCAATTATATAACAGCTTTCCTGGATCCACCAGTACTAGGCTAGGGCAATGAAGTGACTTGCCAAAGGTCACTCCCAGGAAATCAGAGGTGTCGGTTGGGCTCAAACCAAGGACTTATGCAGTACCTCTTTTGCATTATGATTATTTTTGTTTGTTTGTATAGTGTTTAGCACCTTATCAAACAAATTCTAGTTGTCAAACAGCTTTCCTGGATCCACAAGTACTAGGCTAGGGCTATGAAGCGACTTGCCAAAGGTCACTCCAACAAACCAGCTAGGTGTCGGTGGAGCTAAATTCTGGGACACCTGAGTTCTTAGTCTGCCAAATTAACCACTGGGCCACAAACGATTATTTCCCATATATTACTTCTTTTCTTCTAAAAGACTGAATGAAATTGATACTTTTCAATAGTTATACATTAAAACTCAGAGAACAGCAAACAAATCTGGCTAACATTTAAACCAACACATCAGACATTTGTTCACACTTTACAAACACAAAAATTCTCTTAATTCAAGTGTATGTTAATTATATTGGGTTTTACATTGCATGAACATTATTTCATCTATGTTGCAATCTCCTGACTCTAAATGATGGAGGAAAACTCCATACAAGGGTTGGTCAAGCATGGTAGAACCATCAGACTCCATAAGTCAGTCGAGAGACTGCCTCTTATGAAAATCCAAATGCCGTCCCGGGATTTGAACCCACACAGAGAGGGGTCAAGTTCTGTATTCTAACCACTAGGCCACGGAGGCCCTCAAGTGTCTGTTGATTCTATCTATATGAACAAAGAAGATAATTTTGTCCATACCATGAACCAGGTACTAACAAAATGGTAAATTTTTCTATTGTAGTTAAATGAAATTTTTCATCAGTGTCAAATATCCTCAATGCTTGGCAAGACACTATTTAGTCAATTACATTGTGAAAAATAGGAGAGTTTATACTGAATGAGCAATACCTTCTTAAGTCAGTGTTTTTAAGTTGTCTCTTTTAAAGGATTTGTTTGTATGATGTTTAACGCTGTATCAACAATTTTTAGTTCATGGATCCACCAGTACTAGGCTAGGGCTCTGAAGTGACTTGCCAAAGGTCACTCTTATAAAGAAAATGTTTACGTTTCTTGCTTTGTTTATTCAATTAGGTTTCTACATTTATGTTCACAAACATTCAGTTATAATGCTGATAAAGGCCAGTTAAGATGAATTGTTTGATACTATTTTGCGTACAGGTATTTGAATTGAATAAGTTATCAAATGCAAACATAACAAAACAACTAGTCATTCAATTCACAAAATAGTCATTCGATATCCAAGTAGAAAGTTTCTCTGATAACAGAGATTCAGCTATATAAGTATCAGTTAGCCAAACAACTTTCGTCAACAATCTCAGTTGCTTGTTGACTAAATGACAGTAATTTAAATCACCCACATTCTGTAAGTTGTCCCGGAGAATACTTCTAATTTTCCACTTCCCACGATGTGAACCCGTGAGACTATGGGCCATGTGATTTCAATTTCTGTATTCTAACCATTAGGTTCGTATGAAATAATTGATCAAAGTGGCAAATATTATCGATAACAGTAGTAACAGAATACTCAACACTACCACTGATAATGATCTTATTAAGAGCCCAATCCCTCCAGAATTCCAGTATTTATCTATTTATTAGTTGTTGTTGTTTTTTATCTTGTCCAAATTATTTATGTTGGAATGTCTGGTTTGTAATGATGAAGGAAGACCCCAACCCAGGTATAACTACTGTAATAACTTTGTCATGAGAGTACCTATGATGAAAAGCTAAATGCCGCCACTGACAAAGGGTCGTGTAATTCCAAGTTCTGCAGTATTAGACCATTAGTCCTCGGAGGCAGCCCTTAAAGATTTCCAGACAGTTAAGATGAATCCTGTTTCTTAAAGCAATTCAACTACTATTAGGCATCTCTTAATCAAACAGGTTTTCTTCATTTATTAAACATTTGTAAAACAATAGATATAGGGAAACATTGTCGTTATAAGCACAATTTTCACGAAGAGACAATTTACCCTTTAGGACAAAGATAAGCACACAAAGACAATAGCAGCTAGATGTTTCATTAAGCGCCAAGGAGTTCCCCTTGGCTACTTGGACTTGAAACCTCGGCTTCTTCGCTCAGTTTTATGATAAATCTACTGATACGGTCCCCATAACCTATTCTTGCAAATCACCCTTCTACAACAAGTATTAATGAAACCCTTGCAATAGAATTCAGTTTCATGGGGCAGATCTCCGACAATCAAATTGAACAATTATTCTTATGTCACTATGATCTGTCAACATATCGTTGTAACAATGAAGATAATGGGATAAATATCGAATTGCTTTATCATCTTCTGTATACAGGACAAAAGTTGAAGTACAGTACACTCATGCATTGTTTCCCAAATTTCTAAGCAAAGCCACAAAACAAACAAAATTCTGGATGACAAAACGCTGCAATCGTGTCATGTAACCTTTCTAGTTTACCCAAATAACAAAGCGACCTATGTTGAAGGTCGGTACCATGGGCAACAATTAATTTGTCACACAGTTGTCAATGTGATCATGTTCAATTGTAATGACATCACAGCTGTAAAACGAATGCGACAGACAAGTTAGTTTTACAGCTACATAGTTTACATTAATTTTGTTTACAGTATTTGAAATACATTGTATAGAAATGATTGAATAACAAAAATAAAAGTCTCCAACAAATTTGTAGGTTAATGAAAATTGCAATGTGAGGCTTTTTAATTGAAAAATTATGGTAAAATCTTACATCGATGAAAAGTAAAGCATTAAGAATTTTTTTAATTCAAAATTATTTGATTATACTTGATTACGTTGTATTTGTTCATTTAAATACATAGCAACTTTTATGACTATCATTAATTGGACAACGAAACAAACGATAAATTGAATGCAGATTCATTTATTTCATATAAAATATTTTAGAGTTCTTAATATAGTCTTGCTTTGAACCTTCAAGAAATTGGAAATGGCAATACAGGGCACTGCTTAATTCTTTAGTTTTGTGCTTGCCAATTGCCATATCTTGCTATAATGTTCATATTTTTCATGGGTTTTACATCCCACCAACATAATTTCAGTTATGCTGTGATCCCCTACTCTTCATAATGGAGAAAGACCCCATACTCAACTGCCCATAAGGGCGGCTAAAGCCGGAAGAACCCTCGGCATTCCATAAGTCAGTCAGGGGACTTCCTCCCATGCAAATCCATATCCCTCACCGAGATATGAACCCTCGTGGAGAAGGGCCATGTGATTTTAGGTTTTGTACTCATAACCACTATACCACGAAAGCCATGCTGTTCATGAAAAATTTGTTTATATGGGTTTAACACCATGTCAACAGTGCTCCAGTTATTTTACAGCTTTCTTACATTTCACCAGTACCAGGACCTGAGGACATTTATCCTCTACTCATGAAAAGAAAATGTGCATAGGACTATATTCTATAATTATAATATGTGCATATAATTACCATCTACTGCTGTGTAAACTACTTAATAATTGTGCTGCAGGAGGTCATAGCAGTTATGATGTTGTGCATGGCAGTTATGATGTTGTGCATGGCAGTTATGATGTTGTGCATGGCAGTTATGATGTTGTGCATGGCAGTTATGATCTTGAGCATGACAGTTATGATCTTGAGCATGACAGTTATGATCTTGAGCATGACAGTTATGATCTTGAGCATGGCAGTTATGATCTTGAGCATGGCAGTTATGATCTTGAGCATGGCAGTTATGATCTTGAGCATGACAGTTATGATCTTGAGCATGGCAGTTATGATCTTGAGTATGGCAGTTATGATCTTGAGCATGGCAGTTATGATCTTGAGTATGGCAGTTATGATGTTGTGCATGACATTGGAAAAGGAAGCATGCCATATATTGTTGGTAAATCATTATGCTTTAGGTGCAACATATCACAGTGATTCTGTTTTGTAACTTTGGGAATGGGATGGTACCAGAAAAAATGAGAAAAATCGCATCTTTTTCTCTAAAAATGGTACTTCAGGGGGGACATGGCAATTATGTTGTGCATGGCATTTGAAAAGGAAACATTCTTTATATTGTAAGTAAATCATTATGCTTAAGGTGCCACATATTAGGTATATATTTCTGGGGATATCATGAAAGGTCACAGGTACATTGTATACAATGATAGAAATTTCCATCAGCTTCTCTGTCATGGCTATAATTCATGTTAGTTTACTTCTACTTTAGTTCTAGAATTTAGTAAGAACAGCACAAAATGCAACAGTAACAAGAACAGCCGAATAAAACGCAAAAAGCATGCATCAAGCAAGAAAACTTTGTGAGTTTGAAAGGGATAAACATATGAACAAACAGTAACAGAACGAATTCCAGTCAACAAAACTTTAACAGTAATACATTGCTTGACAAGCATAATGAACATATCCATGTAGATATTCCATGCCTTAACCCTTTCCTAAACGATAACGACATTTGACGACTTTGTTGCAGACAACTTTAGAAAACATTGTGGGAAAAGGAGAAATTGCTCGTAACGAGCAATTTCTCCTTTTTCCACAAGGTTTTCTGCTCCTTCTGGAGAATTTTGTTCAATTTTATCACATTTTGAAATGTCGTCTGCAAACTCTCAATTTGGGACAGTCAAAAATTTGTTGTTTGGGAAAGGGTTAAAGCTGTTGGTTCAATGATGTGAGGGAATTAGAAAATAAAACTAATTTTCTTTAAAATTGTATGACATCTGTACGGCTGCATGATACCCACTGTAAGATACCAATTGAATTGAAATTAATTTGTACTTGAACAAAATTTAAAGCCTGCTAAGAGTGAATTTGTTTTAAAATCCCAAAACTTTGGAACAGTTTTATGGGATCTACCGCATATAGAATGTACATACTGAAATATTTCGATGTTGCCTTAATTATTCAAGCTTCCAATACCTACTGGTACTTTAAAGTGCATATCATACAACAATACATAAACTGTAGTTTTTCAACAATATTCTATTTTGACTGTCAAGTTTTTTTTACATGTAAACAAGAAGTGATGAATAAGAAACATTTGCAGCAAGAAAACATAAAAACACTTTGGTAAAGAAGAATAGTCTGCCCCTTTATATCAAATTCTACTTTTGTCTGAATTATGGTCAAATATTTAACCCTTTCCCAAATAATAACAACATTTGACCACTTTGTTGCAGATAGATATAGAAAACATTGTGGGAAAAGGAGAAACAAGCAATTTCTCCTTTATCCACAAGGTTTTCTGCTCTTTCTGAAGAATATTAATCAATTTCATCAAATTTTGAAATGTCGTCTGCAAACTCATTCAATTTGGGACAGTCGAAAATGTGTTGTTTGGGAACAGGTTAAGACCCTCTGTTGCTTTTTAACAAAATGCATCATTATCTCAAAATTGATTTGGTTTCAGGCCACTCTGTTGCTTTCATCTTTTTCGTTTTTTATATTAATGAGGCTCAACATTTTTTTTTTATGGGTTTTACATCACATCAACATTATTTCAGTTATGTAGCGATGCCCTACTCCTAATGATGGAGGAAGACCCCATACTCAACTGCCCATAGGGGCTGGTTAAGGTGGGTAGAACCCGGATCCCGGAGTTCTAAATTTGCCAACTTTTAACCACTGGGCCAGACAGGACCATTAGGAATTGTGTAATACAATGAATAGAGCATATAGAACATTAAACAATATAGAACCAACCTTTTACCCGAAGCATACTAAGAGCATCTAACAAACCAAGCCCAACACTACAGCAATAAAGTACTTGATTTCAACTCGCAGACAATGACTTAAGAAAGTGTAGGACAACCAGTCGAAATCTTTATAAAGGAAAAAAATCTGTTGTCTATTTGTAGCTCTTGATTTAGATATTTATTCATTCATTTACTTAATCAAACTCCCAGACGATGACTTAAGAAAGTGTAGGACAAATGACAAATCCTATGAAGGAAAATAAAATGTTCTCTGTTCGCTACAAGATTTTTTGTACTTGATTTAATTATCTAAACCCTTTTTTGATATGAAGTTTTTCACCATTTAAAATTAAATGTTAAATTAAGCACCATGTATGCTCTTAGAGTTAGCATCATGTAGTCTGACCATCATATCTAATCATGGGAAAAGTGCAGAGTAGATACATCATATATTGATAGATCAAGGGTCATATACACATATTGATAGATCAAGGGTCATATACACATATTGATAGATCAAGGGTAAACATCATAGAAAATGCATATTTAACCCATTACTCTATGTATGTTGAGATTGGTAAAAACAGAGAGTAGCACCTGATAATCGTTATTTCTTTTTGTATACATGTATCAACAATTTTTCAGCCATGCAATGGCTTTCCTGGATACACCAGTACTAGGCTTAGGCTCCGTAGTTACTTGCCAAAGGTCACTCTAATGAACCAGAGGTGTCGGTGGGGCTCGAACCTAGGAACAATGAGTTCTAAGTCCGAAACCTTAGCCACTGGGCCATGCAGTACCCTTTTGAATACATTGGATTTTAATAACATCATTTTTACAGCAATCTCACAGTTTTCCTAGATACACCAGTGCAAGGCTAGAGCTCAGAAGTGACTTGCCAAAGGATACTTCCACGAAAAAAGAAATAAGAATGGAGTTCAAACCTGAGACCCAAGAGTTCTAAGATTGCTACCTTAACCACCAAACCAAGAAGATCCCCTTAATTCTTGACTGCAACACTGGTGCATTACAATTAGTACAAATAGAGTAATAGGTTACAATGCTAGACGAAGAACTAATATTCACAAAACATTGAGGAAAAAGGATCAATTGTTAAAGTTTCTTACCCGGGATAACTCTTCTTGCTATATGAGGGACATGCAATGAAAGAAATAAAAACACATTCCGTTAGTAACAACACAAATTCGAAAAAAACAGCAAGAACAATTTGGTTTTCACTGACCTTTTACCAAACAACAAAATTTGGACTGTCCCAAATTAAGAGTTTGCAGACAACATTTCAAAAATTGGAAAATTATCTTCTGATGGGCAGAAAACACTATGGGAAAAGGAGAGATTGCTCATTACGAGTATTTTCTCCTTTTCCCACAATGTTTTCCAGAGTCATCTGCAACAAACTGGTAAAATGCCGTTATTGTTTGGTAATGGGTTAATCAACAAAACTTGTATATTGTGAGAGAGGCATCAATTAGCAAGGCCCTGTTTAACTCATGAAGGCATAGGCATGTTGAAATTGATTTTATCTATATGGGGTTTTACATCGCATCAACATTATTTCAGTTACGTTACAATGCACAACTCTAAATGATGGAGGAAGAACCAGAACTCAACAGAGGTTTGATTTAATTTCAACAGTATTTCAATTATCTAATAGCTTTCTTGGATGTCACCAATACTAAGCAATGCTCTCAAGTGTCCTGCCCAAGGGCACTCCCATAAAAAACAACCAATCGCTGCTCGTGAGGATTGAACCAAGGACTGGTCCAACTTAAATACAGCAATAGCCAACACTCATAAAATGTGAAACAATACAGGTTGTTGATAATGCAGGACAAAGACAAAAGTGAATTCTCTTATCATTATGTTGGATTACAGCAAATGCAATAAAACACATGCATATTATGATAAATACAAATCAAAGTAACATAAGGAGAAATTGCTTATCAGGAGAGCAATTTCTCCTTTTGTTGCAATTATTTCTTACATTGTCTGCTGTTGGTAAGTTAATATGAACAATATGTTAATCACACAAAAATCATAAAATAAAAATATATCCAACCCATTATGCACAAATTTTCATCTTCAGCCATGAAACAATATGAATTTTGTAACAAACTCAGTAAATATATTAATATATAGGTGCATAAGGGGTCTAATATTTTATCAACAATTTTTCAGTTATGTTAAGGCTATCTTGGATTCCCCAGCACTTAAGGCTATGTTAAGGTTATAGGCATGAATATTTTGGGATTCAAAATAAATTTTCACCTTGAAATGAAATAGAAAACATCATACAAATATCAATGAAGGAGTAACTGGTCACTATTAGAATATCTCATCTTGTCATAATAATTTCCATTCTTGTGTTTTAACCCTTTCCCAAACAATAATGACATTTGACTGTTTTGTTGCAGACGACTTTAGAAAACATTGAGGGAAAAGGAGAAATTGCTCATAACGAGCAATTTTTCCTTTTCCCACAAGGTTTTCTGCTCTATCTGAAGGATACTTTTCAATTTCATCACATTTTCAAATGTTGTCTGCAAACTCTTTCAATTTTGGGACAGTCGAAAATGTGTTGTTCGGTAAAATATGCCTGAATTTGAACAAATGTATGGTGTTTTAAGGCACACCAACAGCTTAGGTCATTTAGTGCACATTATGATGATGTGGACAAATGTATATCAAATTATTAACAATGCCTGAAACTATTCATTAAATACACTTTTTATTCAATTGCGTAAATCAACTGTATTAAATATTATATTTTTTAAGAAAATAATTATCTCTTCAACCATAAAAACTAAAAAAATTGCACTACTTACACTAATAATGATAGTAATAAATAAATGATGATAAAAGTGATTTTGATCATGATATAAACATACACATCAAAAACTTCACCATATCAAAAAACAAATGTGTTAGTGAATGAAAAGCACACCATCCTTACACAAAATCAATCTTTTTAATCAATTCACAAACTAACATCATAACATGTGTGCTATAACAAGTAAATCACAAAACAATTTTTGTACAAGTAAACTATTTCACAACTGCTAATATCAACATGCAAAAACCAAATTCTGTAATTATGGTACTAATATACTATTCATTTATGGCCTCCCTTTTCCAATGTTTTAAAAAAATTAGTACTAGGCTAGAGCTCTCAAATGCTTTGCAAAACAAAACAAATCTCCCTCAAGAACCAGGATTGTTGAATCTCTATTAGAGGTTAGGTAAAAATGCCAGGGATAACCGCCAAATTGGTGCAAGTACTGGTCATATATTCATGAAGCAGTCATTGAGAGTGAATTTCACAACAGTCTTGCTTCCGTCACAAACGATTTCAAACAAATAAGTTGAAACCTGAACCATCGATGTAAGTGGGGCTAGAACCCAAGATGCACTGGTAACAAGGCCACCCTGTTAACAAGGCCACCACCTTTTCCACTGGATAACACACAGGACCCATTTTTTCAACAAAAGTGAAACTGATACTCGCTCAATTAAAACAAGGTGCTTCTAATCTAAGTGAGAAAATAGGGAAACATACACAACTGAAATGTCAACAGCTTCAAACAAAACCTTAACGATCCATCCCAATAGGTAAAGTCTCTCAACAACATCAAACAACATGATGACGAGTGAGTAATCAGACTCCATAGCCAGGGGATGGGCCATGTGACTTTAACTTACAGAAGTGGCAAAGGCCAGGGCCATTTCTATCTTAAATTGGAAAGAGGCCTGGGCCTGTTGATTTTGGAGAATATAACGATGATGTTGCTAAATTGGGAAACTAAAACACTGATGTGGCTTTGAACTTTTGGGAAAACTGCATGAATTTAAAGAAATTTCCAATTGGGAAGGTGCCTTGGATGGACTTCTGCTATATTACAGATAAAAGTATGGTGGGGAGTACAAAGTGTTTACACAAGACTCCCTCATCTAAAATAATTGTTAATTCTTTATAAAGAGAGCTTTTGATTTTGAGGTTTGCTGCACATGACTTCTTAAATTAGTTTTAAATTAGTATGAACTTTAAAGGCTAAGTTTGGTCCTAAGCTTGACCAACATAATTTGTTGAACAATCTTAAGAAATAGGATGTTTCATTATTTAGAGGAAAACAGATAAAGCTTCTTTTTTTTACATTTGTGAAACATTGAAATCAACATATTCCTCCGTAAAGATGTTATTCATTTAAAAACATGACTGCATCATACTGAACTGACATAAATATACTGTAAAAGAGCATTAAATCAATCCTGATTTGATATAACGCATTCCTATATGTTCCCCATTCCGTTACATGGAAAGAAAATTGTAATTATTTCAACAGAAGACATCAGTACAACAGTTTTACTACAAACTACCCATATTCCTACCTCACAACATTCAGACGATTTCCCGGAGCCTTTGCGGTGCCAGCACTTTAAGAATGTTGCGCACAAGAGCTTACAACAGTACACGGAAGAAGTGACAGGCGAACCCCAAAACGATCGGCTCCAAAACCACGGAGCTTCCGAACTTATCTCTATCACAGTCGATTTGGGAATGTAGGAGAGAGTTCGATGTTTGGAATACGGATGAGAAACAACTACGGTTGGAACTAACGGACGTGATCCCCGCTAGGAAAGCATGCAACAGAAAATAGATGGTTGTCTGAGATTGCTCCTCTTAAGTTTTATGTAAGGTGTTTAAACATTACCAAGCAATTTTAACTCTCTTTAAATAACCTGTATTCATATGCATAATCAACTTAATGCAAACTTATTGTAATAATCAGTAACTCTGATATTCTTTTAACCTACAAAACTATATTCAATAAGACGCATGCAGGTTGATTTAACAAGAGGAAATCATAACAAGTTATGTTAGATTTAAAATGGGGGTGAAAGCTTAAAATATGAAGGGTATTTTCTAAGCATAAAGCTCCATCTGGATCCAGTGTTATCATGGGTAATTCTCATAAATTGATGGTTCAATGCAACAACAGCAACCTCAAAAAATCTAAGGGTTTGACATAGTCTTGCATTGAACCCCAAAACGTTCACCATGAAAAGGCTGAAAACATTCCCTCCTTAAAACCATCTCTAAAACTATGACCCTTTACCAAGCAATTCTAGATCTTCAAAAGCTGCAGTAGACAACTATTTTGATTCCAAATTGAAAGGATTTGTAGCTGAAATATGGACATTGGACTTGTCAAATATATATACCACCTTATAAAATTTGTAAGACCAGGGTTATCATTAATTTCTAATTTGAAGAGGCCAACGAAGCAAACACCAATCAAAAATTAGTTGTTACTTATGACCACCTATCATATTTTTTGTAATTTAAGCCGACCAAAAAGTCACCTATCATATTTTTTGTAATTTAAGCCGACCAAAAAGTAATTTAAAACGGTTGAATTGACTGGCTGCCGACTCTTAATGACAACCCCGAAGACATACTGAATAATACTGACCTAAGATTTGGAAAGATCTCAAAATTGTTTGGTAAAAAGTCATAGACAAACTAAGGGGCTCAATATTCTGAATGCCTTTGAGGCTCCGCCTAACCCTTCATCAAATACTCCATAGATTTTTAATGAATAGAATGCTGTGCTTTCCTGAATCCACCAGTACTGGGCTAGGGCTCTGAAGTGACTTGCCAAAGGTCACTCCAACGATTCCAGAGGTGTCTGTGGGACAGAAAGTCAGAACCCCGAGTTCTAAGTCTGCCAACTTAACCACTGGTCCATCCAGGACTCTATCTATTTTCCTGGACTAACCAATAACAGGCGAAGGTTCCAAAGTACCCCTCAATATAAGTGGTAGCAGAAGAAATCAATCCTCATTTGGTAAAGAGTTAGGCAGGCCATACAAGTTCATAATTTTTAGTTTTAAATTCATTTATGATTGTGTGTTTCTGGGAAATGAATTGATCTATTAGTAAGTTTTGAAAGCATGATAGAAAGTCACAGATAGAGGTATTAGTTGCAATTACTCAAATCAAATAACAGATAAATTTTTATCAAGTAGAAACGTCACATATATATATATATGTTATTCAGACATGAATTAAAGAATACATTAAACTATATATATATATCTCCTTTCCTTATACTAACAATCTTAAACACCTTAGCAGAAATTCAAAATCATAAAAACATTGTAATAAAATAAAAGTTTGTTTTCTATAAGTATTATCTTGTTATAAAAGACACATAACAGTGAACCCCTGTACATACATGCTTTCTGCTTTACTTAACTAACCAAATGGTAACTAAACATTTATGTTGACAATTGTGATCTGAAATTTTCTTTTTTTGGCCATTTCACTATCTTGATTATGAGGATTGGCTAAAACTCGTTTATCACAGCACAGCAAGTAATATCTCATTTTACCACCGTGATATTGAAACATTTCTACAGCTGACATATTATTGTTTCAAGCATTTTGTTTGTTTGTTTAAAAAGGGTGTGAAGACATAAGAGTATCATATTTATTTTACGGCTTTCCTGTATTCCACCAGTACTAGGCAGGACTATGCAAAGTCTTATCCAAAAACTCTTCCTTGAATAAACCCAGTGCCCCTGGTGAGGATTTATACCTCCACAAACAAAGGGGCGGATATTTTTAGGTGTAGCTAATTAGACACTTATGCTAAATGTCAAGTAATCAATTAACATTCAGTTGACCATTTGCTATTTTGACAGTTGATAAAAATGAAAGTAATGGACAACCAACATGTATCACATTTTGATTGTGATATTTTGATTCCATCTTGATTTAACTTTCACATATAATAAAGGAAAAAAAATCCAACATCTGAAACCCTTCTTCCCAAAATTCCCTGAGCGATAAATAATGAAACAGGTATCAATCAGACCTGAGGGAAAAATAATGAAATTGTATTAACAAGTCATGATCAAATTAGAATGAATGAATGAATGGTGTTTTAAGGCTCAAAACAGCAAGGTCATTTAGCACCCATCATGAATATGTGGATAAATGTATATTTCATTATTTACAGGTTAAAATGCATTAGGTTTAAGCTACAATTACAATCCATCACACCAATACATACCAGTGAGGGATCCAAGTTTGGCTGAATTCTCTCCATAAACAGTGTCCACCAGACTTGCAGGAATTCCTGACTGTGACCCGTGCCTGGTAAAGGTGTGACCGTATTCGTAGATGTGTTGTATGTATGATGCCAGGGCTTGACCGCACCGATAAAGTGGACTATTTTTACTCTATCTTTGAACCTGTAATGCATTCAATTGTTTATTGATTTGCTTAATTGGGTTTTACATTGAGTTAAGATTATTTCCTTTTTTATGATGATATCCGGCTTTATATCAATTGATTTGTGTGTATGGTGTTAAATGCCTTATCAACAATTCTTCAGTTATGTTAATGCTTTCTTGGATCCAACGGTATAAAGCTAGTGCTCTGAAGTGACTTGCCAAAGTACACTTCCACAAAACTAGGTGTTGGTGGGACTCAAACCAGGAACCCCGAGTTCAAAGTCTGCCAACTTAACCTCTTGGCAATACACAAACCTTTACAAATTGAGGAAAACGCAAAATGTAACTACTCGCAAGAGCTAGCCATGCCCAGTAGAACCATCAGCATTTCTTATGTAAGTCAAGACACTACCTCTCACGAAAACATATATCTATCTCTTAAATATCTACCTCTCACGAAAACACATATCTATCTCTTAAATATCTACCTCTCACGAAAACACATATCTATCTCTTAAATATCTACCTCTCACGAAAACACATATCTATCGCATAGAACCCACGCATAGAGGGATTGTTCAATAAAGAAGATAATGAGACAAATGTTAGCTTTGTCATACTGTGTAAAGAGAAAGGGGTAAGGTTATCAACGAAACATAGAAAAAGATACATGATAGCATTGTCTCACTGTGTAAGAAGAAAAAAGTGGCAAAGTTATCAATGAAAAATAAAAAGACTAAAGATAAATGATAGTAATGTCTCACAGTGTAAGCAGAAAGAGGAAAGTTATCAACAACAAAAAGAGATAAATGGTAGTATTGTGTCACTGTTTAAGGACTAAAATGTTAAACTATTACTGATCAATAGAAAGAGATAAATGATCTGCCTTACTGTGTGAACGCTGGAAGGTAGCTATAGAATGCCTGCGAGACCACATTGTAGGTGAATGGGAGGTGTTTGCTGATATCCTTGGTTGCCCAGTCTTGGAAATACATATTGAGTAAGCCCTGGTCTCCACCTATAGCAATACAAAAACTGGTTTAAAGTTCCCTTTCTTCCAAATGACAAACCGAGGGTTCAATGCAATACTATAGTAAGTGCTTCACATTTGTGAAGCACTTACTATAGTCTTGCAGTGAATCCTCGAAACTGTCTATCACATAAATGTAAAAAATATATTACAGTTATTGGGTTGCCCAGTCTAGGAAATACATGTTAAATAACCCCTGGTCTCCAGCTATGGCAAGAAAAATTACTTGTTTCATGTTATATTTCTTCCAAAAGACAAACTGAGGGTTTAAGTCTATACCTATTTATTCTACATAGATTGTGACGGAAGCTTGAAGCTTATCAAATTTACTCTCGTTGACTGCTTCCTGGATATGACACAAGTACTTGCGCCGATTTGTGGTTAAATCCTGGTAATTTTTACCTCGCCTAAAGGAGATTCAAACCCTGGACCCTTGGTACAAGAGGCTGATGCTCTACCACTGCACCAGTGTGGCCCACAGAAAAAATGACAAAATATAATACAATTAATGGGTAAATGAATAGAAATTAAGAAAGAATGAGAGAGAAATTGAGTGAAAGCGGTTACATTCAAAGAAATGCTGTAGCAATATTTTTGTTTCTCCAATTGACAACAGATCAGTATTGTTGAAAAATCAACTTTGGGAAAGTTAAAACTTATCAGTTAACATTTGACTGTCAATTTGATACCTAACACAAACATAGCAGAAGCGAACAAAACCTTACCATCAAAACTGCCACTGGATGTTGCGTATTTAAGTAAGGATTCATAGGTTTCCTGGGACGGTTTAAACACAAAAACTCCGGAATTAAAACAGTCAGGCCAGCCGGCGTCCGGAGAGGCTGATAACTCTTCTCTGTCGAATAATTCGTCGACATTTTGTAAGACCTATTAAATATCACAAAAAAAAATTATTTGAAGATAATTACAATCTTTCATAACAATTTCAAAACCTGAAAAAACATTTAAAACAAATCACTATTTGTAGAGTATAAGAAGCTTTTAAACAATTTACCATCCTTTTGTAGAACTTGAAAATCATTGATATCAATTCATTATTTGTTAAATATGATATCATTAATATCAATTCTAAAGCAGTAAAACCATTAACGACCTGTTTTCTTTAAATTGGGAAGTAGTATTTGCCTGCATTTTTTGGAAATAGTATCAATGAAATAGGAACCAAAAAGCTTGTGTGACTCAAAATAATTGGTAAAAATGCCTATTTTTTAAAGAAATTTCCAATTGGAAAGGGGCCTTTAATAGGGCTCTTGTTATATAATGTGAAAAATCCCTGCAACAAATCATTCTAAAATCTTCGAGCCCATCACTTACTAAAGTATCTGCATCTAGGAACACCGCTTTCTCAAACTGGGTCAGTCTCCAACAGTGAAGCTTGGTGAAGGTCACGTTAAGGTCGGGTCTCCCTAGCAACGAAAGGTTAATTGGGTCTTGACTGTCAAGGACATTCACCTCTTGGATGACATCAAACACTTGAGCAAGCTGGGTTCTGAAATACATAAAAAAAATGTGTTAAAGATTAATATGCTAATCAGAGTTAAATACACAAAAAGATGGATGTAACTTGGTTTGTCTGTTGGGGTTTTACATCGAGTCAACAGTTTTTTATCTAAATTGAGATGCCACACAAAAAGCAAGGAGGGGGACCTCATCGGGGTCTTATGTATTTCAAACAGGTATCTTTATTATCATATAGGGGTTTTGCATTGCATCATCAGTATTTCAGTTATGTTAGGATGCCCTACTCTTATTGATGGAGAAAGACCCTAATTCTCAGCTCACACAAGTGATGGTCAGCTTGGTAAAACGGAAGGAAGAATGTCTCTCCTGAAGATCCCAATGCTAGCTGTCATTGGGATTTACACCGATGCAGAGAGGGGCTATGCGATTGAAAGTTCTGTACTGTACTCTAACCACAAGGCCATGAAGGCCCCTTGTTACTACCTATAAATGAACTATTGGGCCAAGTACAGGAAACAGGTTAAAACATTATCATACAAAGTAAAGGGTTAAGAAGGACGTCAAAGCCTCTGTCTGCTACACAAGTCAAGTGACAGATTGATTAGAGAAGACAAGAAATAGTCAAGACAGAACGTTGTCTCAACATCTGATCTGCCAATCAAAACCTTGCTTTATCCCATCCTCTAATGCTAACAATTTACAACATCTGAAAACTTTGCAGATAAAAGAGCCTTTGCTCATCATGAATGATTATTTTCATAGGACAATTGTTTCTTTAGTATGCTACTGCATTCTTCGCTTTCTAAATTTATTTCGGTTAGACATGCCTTCAGCAATTTCTGTTTTATTACAGCAGCTGTTCACCTTTGAATGCATCCAAGGTAATACTATACTACAGTGTCTTCAGAGGTTCAGATTAGCCTATTCCCCTAGCTTTACCTTTACCTTATAAATTGCTTCCCTAAACTCTATATTGTGGGTACTTATCAGATTTTTTTCAATGATTCCAATGAGTATGCCACGAAATAGGATTTGTCCGACGGTTTTTGATAATAAAAGTGCCAGTAAAAGATGCTCTCTTTCTCAAGGGTGCCTTTAGTGGAGATTGACCCATGGCCTCACAAGCCTTGTACTAACCTAAAACATTACCCATGGATCACTGCTTGTCACAGAAATGAAAGTGTAAATACAATCTTGCTCTAAACCCTTGACATATTGTATTTAGAGTTGGTTTTAAATATGTATCATTTATCATTGCTGTCACATTGTCCACATTGTATTGCCCAAAATGACCTTGATCTTGGAGTATCAAATTTCAGATGAATGTCCCTGAAAGACACACATTTCAATAGTCCAAAATTACATTGACTTTAGGAATTGAAACGATATTGAAAAATATTCCTTAGTAAGATTGGAATCATTGGTGGAGAAGGAAGAAATAATGCCATCAATACCTTATGCAAGCTAGGTTAAGCTATAATACTTTTATTGGACTTTATTGTTGGGCCATTCAACTTAAGCAGCCATTTTCTGCAGCAGACAGCGTTTGATACGCTAGCTCTAATATATTTTTTATTAGCTAAATTTGCTTCAACACTAATCTCATTATTAGGATTAGTTATAGTCAAATGTGATGATAAATATTGTCTAATTCAAATTACACAGTATAGGACACAAAAATCTATTTTTAGAAAATTATCCAGCATTTTAAGGGTTAACATCATATCTTCTCACTTTGACGCATCTGCTGCAGAGGTCTTTAGAAACTAAGTGAAAAAGGGAAAAATTGCTCAAGATGAGCAATTCAATATTTGATCACCAACATTTCTACCCAAAATACACCAAGGAACTGTTTCTCTCTTCGTATCAGTTTTCATTAACTGCTGTTCCTTCCATTTTGGGTAAGTCACATTATGATACAGAGGAAATGAGAGAAATATCAAACTCACAGGTAACCATGTCTATCATAGTCAGGATCTCCCATACTTGCCATTGTTTTCATATATTCATCCCCTTCATCACAAAGTTGTTTGTTGAATAGAAATAACAAAAAAAACAATCTGAGATTTGTGTAAAAAAAAAATACATCCTGTTTGTTATCAACACCCAACAACAGAGCCAAAGTTATCAAAATAACCCTAGAAAATTGCATTATTCAAAAATGATAAATAACAAATTAGTTGTTCCGACATTCTTATGATGGGGGAACACACCATACTAAGGACTGGTCAAGCTAGGTAGAACCTCTGACACTCCCTAAGTCAGTCTGGAGACTGCCAATCGTATCTACTCGGCAATCCCCGTAACAAGTCGGTAGATATACCTCGTAGGCAGTACATGAATACACCAGAAATCCTGGGGTAATTTGCCTTATTTCCGGCGGCTAACGCAAAATGCACACAAGCACTAAATATGTATTTAAATACACACAAATTGGTTATATATCACAATTGAATGTTTGTTTTTAACCTTTTCATTAAAAATGACCATATCAACACATCTTTGATTCATATTTTGTCAATCGTATCTACTTGGCAATCCCCGGCTTGTGCGGGGATTTCCGAGTAGATACGATTGAAAACGGACATGCCCTTCGTTGTTGACCTACTTTCAGAAATGGCTCCCCATTGCCTCCGAGGTTATTTTAAGAAATGGCCGAGGTGTTCCGAATGGGAGACTGCCTCTAATGAAAATCCAAATGACCGTCACTATCAAGGCCTTTAAGGTAGAATACCCATAATTGGCCATTATAATCTTTCCTTCCTTGGATTGCTTAGGTCGTTTTTTGGTATACATTGGTCTGGGCCAGAACTATTTGTTTTACACCACCCAGACCAATGTATACAGAGAATGAATGGAGTAACCCAACAAAAGAATGAATTTCAGAATGGCGGATTATGAATATGTGTATTCTACCTTAATCCAAAGTAGAACCATCAGCAATCTGTTATGTCAACCCTCATGAAATATAAATCCACTGCTTTGATCGCTCCAAACCTAATAAAAGTTTGAAGATAAAACTAGCCCTTCCTTAATATGTACATGTTCATGCACTCACATATCTCTTTCAAGCTGATAACTGATTTCAAGCTTAAAGTTCTCAAGCCACTAGGCCATGTGGGTCATAAAATGATAAATTGACAGACAGATAATTTGTTAGTACTGTGTTTAACACTGTATCAACAATTTTCAGCTATGTTACATCTTTCCTTGATCCACCAGTACTAGGATAGGGCTCTGAAGTGACTTGAAAATGATCACGCCCACAAAATCAGGTGACAGTGGGGTTCAAACCTGTGAACCCCAGGGTTCTAAGTCTGCCACCTTTACCACCTGGGCCTCTACAGAGAAAGGATTAAATGCTAAATAACAAAAGGATAGAATGTGTATCACAAGCAAATCCTGGTCGCAAGCGTTTTGTGGTTGGGATGTATTGTGATCTGTCATCATGCCAAACTGATTCAAATATTTGTCCGTCCCCGGTTTCACAGAAAAGGTCATTCCTATCATACAAGCATACAATTCTAGATGGATCTGACTTTAATAGATCATCTATTTACCATCTAACTCCACATTTTTGCTTCTTGCAGCAGATTACTTCCAATAAGAATTGTGGCAAAAGGAGAAATTACTTGGCACAAGCAATTTCTCCTTTTGCCACAATGCTAATTCAATCTATTCACATATCAAAGCAGTAGAACTGAAATGTTAAAAAAGCTTTTCTAAATGATCTGCTTCAAGTAAAAAGAATTTCATCTGCGGTTGGTTAAGAGTTAACCCATTACCAAACGATAACATTTAACCACTTTGTTGCATACAACTCTGGAAAACAATGTGGAAAAAGGAGAAATTGCTCGTAACAAGCTATTTTTCCTTTTCCCACAAAGTTTTCTACACTTTTCAAACATAATTTTCAAATTTCATCACATTTTGAAATGTGCTCTACAAACTCTTTCAATTTGGGACAGTCGAAAATTTGGTGTTTGGTAAAGGGTTAATAGATTATCTATTTACCATCCAATATGAGGGCTCTTTAATGTCTTGCCAAAGGACACTCCCCCTAAAACCTTTCTGTGGTATACCTCATAGAAGACTTCTTTAGACATAGAGAATATTAGAATACATGTATAACATATCGGGCTTAACACCATGTCAACAATCTTTCAATTCTGGCTTCCCTGATTTTACCTGTATTAGGCTAGGGCTCTGAAGCGTTTTGCCATAGGACATTCCCACGAAATTTAAGCTACCAGTTGGGCTCAAAATTTGAGCTTCCAGTTGGGCTCAAACTCAGGACTACAAAGTTAAAAAATTGCCTAAACACAGTACTAAACAAGGCCTCTGAAGAGTCTTGATGGTCGTATTTTTGTTTTGTTATGATGTATTTAATCTGCAAACCATAATTATACTGTAGACTAGTCGAGGCATGATGCTAATGGGTTAAATGTTAGGTTAAATGGTCAACCAAAGGGCAATTGTACTGGTCGCTGTCATAAATAAAGCTTTGACCCATTGCTTCACATATACATACTTAATGCATGTAGAGCAGAGGACTAAAAAAATAATTGTGATAAAGGAAGAAATTGCTTAAATACTTTTGTCATATGAGTTTCTATTCAAAATCAAAAGATATTTTGAATCCAGGTTCTTTGTAAGTTTCATCTCTCAATGGTTTCTGTTCTAATATAATCAGTCCTAATGAATCCATTTTGAGGATATGTGTCGACCTAATTAAGATTTTAATCATCCCAATTGAAAAGAAATTGCAGAAGATGATTAAAAAAGTTAAGATTTGTGAGATATACTGGTAACCCTTTGTAGGCGAGAGCAATTTCTTTTTCCAATTATTTTTTATTTTTCAAGTCATCTGCAGCAAACCTAACCCATCCCCCCACAATTTGGTGAAGGATAAATCAATACACTTGCCATAGGCACAGGACATTCTCATTTTTCAAATTAAGTACAAGTCATAGAATGAAGCAGAAATTCCATGTCAGATGCCTCTCATTCACCTACATTTTTATCCAAATAATTCCCTCAGCTTATTGTGAAAGTGTGTGAAAACAAGTAGGTTTTGTGCTTTCTCCCAATCAGGGTGGGCGAAATCTGATTAAGACTGTCTTCTCTGTTAATGCAATTCTTCTGCACTTGGCCATATAATGGTTAAATAGTAAATGCCAGTAGAAATTTTCTCACCCCTTTTGGACAAGCTTGTCAATATGGACAATAGATTTGCCACCGATGCCAATAAGCTCTGTCTATAGTATGTATGTATAGTAAGACTTCTTATACAGGAATCCTCAGTTTGAGAACCCCTCAGCAAAAGTTTTTGCAAACGTTCTTGCAAATGATAGTCCATGATGAGGTGATTCATTAATCTTTTACCACTGAACAAATTACTTTATGAGGAAAAGCACTTATGGGGTTGGAAATAATAACATGTAATACCGGTGAGGAAAAACCGTAAGCATTGAGAGGCTTGTATAAGACTGATATACTGTTGAAAATGACATAAAATCAGAATTAAAGCAACAAACAACTTGCCCCTTAATATAATACTCTATTTTAGCCAATTATAGTCAATTTTGACAAATGGAGTAATTTGCAAATGGCATTTTAATTGTAATTATCAAATGTTAAGATAGTATGTTACAAATACCATATCTAAATATACTATTCAAAACCCAAACTGGGTAAATGGTATGTTAACACTTATAGTGTTGAAACTGACTTCATTCTAATGCAAACAGATTAGATCCAGGCCAGCAAGCAAGTAAATTGGTGGCTGGTCTGTGATCTAACCTGTTTGCTACTCAGAGTATCTTTCCTCATCCATATCAAGCAGATGTTCAAGGATTTGAAAAGCAGGCAACACAAACATCTATTTGTAGAAAATTACCCAGCATTCTAAGGGCTAGAAAGACATACAGGTTGGTGTTTCACAAGATAATTCCCCAATCTTACCAGAGCAAGCTGTGCATAGCTGTAGCAAAGCAAACAATTAATATAAAGATGGCAAAGCCATAAAAACCTCAATCTTTTACTTATATACAGAAAATTCACAACAGACAAATAACCAATAACTACAACAAATTGTATGAAAACATTCCATTATCAATTTTTTAAATCAAAATAATCAGGCCAAAATTTAGTAATATTGAAGAGCAAATTTTAAGTTAGCCCCATTGCTATTTAATCATCAGTTGCAGCAAGTTGCATAGAAAAAAGAATCTGTGTGCGTAAGAAGGGATGATCATTAATCTGGTATCAAACTGCATCTAGCAAGCCACAAGTCTCTAATACCAGGGTTCATTATCAGTTTATCTCACTTCTGGCAGGTACAAGCTTTACTTCATCCTTTACAGAGACCCATGATAAGAGATGAGCAACTTGTTCAAGACTCTTATCAAACAACTCTGTAGTTATATCAAAATCCTATTTTGTTGATACTCATTTGAATCGTCCCATCGATATGATTGTTATCAGTACCAACAACATTGGATTTAAATCAGAAATAAGAAAGATTGGTGTAGAAATACTCTTTGTATCTGGAACTCTTGCTTCACTGCATTCTCCAATTCATGGAAAACATATCAGTTCTTACACTTCCAGGAAATGGGGAAGGGAGGATAGTTCTTTGTTCAACAAGTTGCTACAAGCCACATAAATGCACAGTGCCCAGTACCCTTAACCCTTTACCAAAAGCCAAATTTGTGACTGTCCCATATTGAAAGAGTTTGCAGACGACATTTCAAAATGTGATGAAATTGCAAAATAATCTTCTATAGGACAGCGTTACGAGCAATTTCTCCTTTTCCCACAATGTTTTCCAGAGTAGTCTTCTGCAACAAACTGGTCAAATGTCATTATTGTTTGGTAATCAGTTAAGAAAGGCTTTTGTGGATTAGGGTCTATTCAAGATGGCTCTATTGGGTACAAACAACTAAAGACTTTAAGTTAGAAATGAAGATATCTGATGAAGAATCATCCTGTGTATCTAGAACTCTTATAATACTACATTGCCCAGCTTTGAAAAAAGAGCACTTTCATGCAAGTCCAGGAAACAGGGAGATAAGGTTTTGCGAGATGCTCCAGAGCAACCTAAACAGGTTTCAAGTAAGAATCCAAATGAGACAATTCAGCTTAAGCTCTATGTATGCCTTAGGTAATACTACCAACTAATCTTTTGGGCAACAGTGGTGCAGTGGTAGAGTTTCAGCCTCTGGTAGTGAGGGTCCTAGGTTTGAACCCTGTAAGTGGCAAGGCCAATTTTTTTTATTTTTTTTTTTTAATGGGTTTTACATCACATCAACATAATTTTAGTTATGTAGCGATGCCCGACTCTTGATGATGGAGGAAGACCCCAAACTTAACTGCCCATAAGGGCTGGTCAAGGCGGGTAGAACCTTTGGCATTCCATAAGTCAGTCAGGAGACTGCCTCTCATGAAAATCCATATCCCTTATCAGGATTTGAACCCACGCAGAGAGGGACCATGTGATTTTAAGTTCTGTACTCTAACCACTAGGCCGCGGAGGCCCCGGCAAGGCAAAAAATGACAGGACTAGCCCACAAATCAGCATGAGTACTGGTTATGCAATCTAACATCTCAGTCATGTAGGCCCCTCTTAGTTTTCGTATGGTGTTAACTGATTTAAGCCATATCAACATTTATTTTGTTATGTGACCACTTTCCTGGATCCAACAATACTAGGTTTGGGTTCTGAAGCGACTGCCAAAGTTCGCTCCCACAAAATCATAGGTGTTGGTGGGACTTGAACCGGGAACCCCAGAGTCCGCCACCTTAACCACTGGGCCAGCAAAGATCCTCCTCTATCATAAAATTCTGGGGTACACAAAAAGCCCCCATTCAGCATTTTCTGTCAACATGGCAATACTGAGACTGACTAAAATGGGATTTACAAGAATGAATCTGGCAACATAACATTTATTCTAGAACTCTCGAAAATGTCAGTCTGTTTTGTCTATTAACTCTTTTCTTCTCACTTCTGCCCTTTTCTTAACTGACAGCAATAGACAATTAGTCTGACACATGTATTTTAGAAAACTTTACAGCTTTTGTTCAGTACTAGTATTGCAATTTAGCACATATCCAGTATCAAATTGAAAGAATATTTGTAATTTCAAACATAGTTTGAAACATATTTATGTCTTGCAGAGCTCCAATATTTTCACTTGTGGCAGACTCGTGATATAGCTCAAAAGTCACTTGATACAGATTGATCTTGAACAAAGAAAATTGAAGCATTCCCGTTCTCTATAATCTTTATCCACTTCCCAAAAAGATCAAGTGTGAGGATTGAACCCTGAGGAACCCCATGTGACAAGACACCTAAACCACCAGGCCATGCTGCGGGACCCCCACACACAAGACATCTTATAATGCCAAGATTTCTTTTGGCCGAGATGTGTCTCAGACTCAGGGCCCCTGTATTCCAAGCCGGACATGCTACCAGCTGACCCTTAAGTGCTAGGCAACAACAAGCATCACTTCCCTTCTTGGGGCTGTCTGATGTTACTTAAACCTTAGAATACTGGGTAATTATCTAAATATAGATGTTTGTGTTGTCTTCTTTCCAAAACTTTAGAATATCTACTTCATTTTGATGAGGAAAGATACTCAGAGTAGCAAACAGGTTAGATCACAGGTCAGCTGCCAATTTATTTGGTGGTTGGCCTGGATCTGACCTGTTTGCATAAGCATGAAGTTGGTTCCAGCACTACAAGGGTGGTGGTCTCCTACCATCCATTGAGACAATGCAAGTGGGAAATCATATAGAAAGGTTTCATGCTGTTTTAGCTGCATCACAATTATGTTTATCTCAATGTTGCCTCATTGACAATCAATATTAATTGAGAAGAGTAATTTTTGTGGAGACTGATAAAGAAACAATCAATGTAGAATTTCATACCTGCTTTCAAGGACTACTTTCTTGCAGCAGGCCTTCTTTAAACACATTGATACACAAGTCTTTGCAAAACGTTCACCAGAATTACAAACCCGTACTCTTAAGAACACTCAGAGAAACATAGTGGTATTGATGGGTACCCCTTGAGTTCCAGGTCTTCCATCTTTACCACTAGGCCAACTATTATCTAGTGGAGCCAGTTGGAATTCAAACTGGGGACCCAAAGGTTACAAGTCAACTACCTTAACCACTGAGACATGCAAGGCCACAAATAAAGGTTGATGGAATACTCTTTATGCAAAGATCTTAAGTCAAAAGTCTGGGGCATTTTTCCCCTTTTAAACCATTTATGTAGTCTAAGTGTGAACAAAAATCATTACGATTGGACAACTTTTATGATCACAGACAGAAAAGAGTGTCAGTAAAACTAATCAAGTGGAAGGGTCTGATACTTCTTGAAGTCTGATCAATTGAAGAAGGGAATATAATAACTCTTCACAACACATTTTCAGAAACTTGCAAAAGACAAAATTAAAATCAATTTCAAAATAGCATTTGCCATATTCCTCTTGTAGGCTTGAAATCTTTGTTTGATTGGACAAACTTACAATGTACTTGTTTAAGTAATTTCATCATTTCAAGCAATAATTTCGAAAATCTCAGCAGCAGATTCTTTTAGACGGTGAAAGGGTTGCAGACCATCTGTTGCAGAACAAGGACTTAATCTGACCTCCACACAAAATAAGAGGATTTCTGCAATCAATGCCAACAATGCATTCTGTTCATTCACCTTTTTCCTCCATTTGGGCTTTTCTCAATGGTCCATATTGGAGTCAACAGCAGACATCGAAGTTTAGCAAGAGCAAAATGCTTTCATCTTTTAATATTGAATAGAAACAATTGTAACAAAAGAGTTGTTTGCTCGTAAATAGCAATATATCCTTGTTACAATGATTAGTGATGGTCTCAGTAGCAAAGGTGTAAAATCAAGCTGCTATGACGTACAGGTTCGACCTTTTCCTTATTATTTGTTTGCTAAATCACACCTACAGCAAGACATAAGAAACAATTGTGATTCATCGATTAATCCCTCATAATGAGCAAATGAGCAGTTACACCTTACGTTCCATTAGTTTCTACCAAATATCAAAAAGCAATGCCATCAACCATGCTTTTAGTGGTGTACATGTTTGTTTATGCTTTGGATAATGTTGTCTACTGGTGCTTTCAAATTGCACCATATCACTCCACATATGGGAATGGGTTTAACCCTTTCCCAAACAACAAATTTTCCACTGTCCCAAATTGAAAGAGTTAGCAGACGACATTTCAAAAGGTGATGAAATTGGAACATAATCTTCTGATAGGGCAGAAAACATTGTGGGAAAAGGAAAAATTGCTCATTACAAGATATTTCTCCTTTTCCCACAATGTTTTCTAAAGTCGTCTGCAACAAAGTGGTCAAATGTCATGATTGTTTGGGAAAGGGTCAAATGCATGGTTTTATCATGACTCATCTGACACCTATCCCTGGTGCAGCAGATGAAAAAAAAGAAAAGAAAAACAACCAGTGGTTACCATCAAAGTAAACATCTATCTATGAGTCTCTTTATTATCAATAATAAATAGATCTTAAAAATCATTGTGTCAGTAAATGAGAATTTGTTCTTGGTGAGCAAATTTTCCCTCAGTCCCATTAATTGGTTTAAAGATAAAGATGTAGTCTGCTGAATAGACATTTAAGGCATAAATCTATATCAGAGGAAATCACCAGCATGTTGCAAACATCTGAATTACCTAGTAACATCATGACATCCTCTGAGCATGAACAGCCACAAAAGAACACATTTTCCATTTACCATAATTATCTGCAATTTTACCAGCAATTTTGTCTATAATTCATAACTTAACAGCTGTTTACCTTCTGACATACTGCAAACGTCTGCTTTCATTGATTATGAATAAAAACTTCACTAGTAGTATGGGAATCATAGTTGTAGAAAGCATAATTATGAGCAATTCCTCTTCCTGAAACAATAATTTCAATAGCCATCAGCAGCAGACCAGTAAAATAAAATCTAGGATTGTTTGTCTGTGTTTAAGCTTGAGCTTGACATTTTTTACAGATGTATTGTTCATGCTTTCTTCGTACCAAGTATACAGTCAGTGTAAAACAAATATTTGCCTTGTTCACTCTGTTTAAAGTCTGTTGTAAAATAAGGTGAAAACAAACCACACTTTATGGATCTGACATAAACACGCTTAATCAACCAATAACAACGTTTGCCCAGTTTTACGACTCTTTAAAACATTGTGGGAAAAAGAGAAATTGCTCTTAACGAGCTATTTCTCCTTTTCCCACAATGTATCCTTTCAGAAGATTATTTTTCAATTTCATCACATTTTGAAATGCAGTGTGCAAACTCTTTCAATTTGAGACAGTTGAAAATTTGGTGGTTTGAAAGTGTTAAAAGCAATGAGGTAAAGTGTAGTATCACCAATACAAGTGCAATCTTACTTTGCCCCTGCATTTTCAACTTTAATGAAGGATTTTTTATCAATTTGTATCAAATTAACTTGAAACCATTCATTTATCAAGAGATGTCCAATTATTTTCTTCAGGTAATTTATTGTTTCCTTCATTTAGATTTCAGTGACATATTCACATTGAAAGCAACAGTAAATAAATATTGTCTCTATGAAATACTTAACAAAGTATGAAAAATAAAATTCTTTATGATATCAAAACAAATTTTCCTAAAGAGAAAAGAAGCATTAACCCATTCCATATTATATGCAAATTTGTGAGTGGTCCAAATTGGACACAACAGCAGAAGACAATAAAAAGATGGAATGATAAATCATATTTAATTAAAGATATTGGATAGAAGCTATTGTAAGAAAAGGGTGAATTGCTCATTAGGATCAAAATGTCCTTTTGTCACAATGGTTTCAATAGTCTCCACAGGAAGATAGAGCAAAGTGAGATTCTATTGAATGAGAGGTTACATCAATGTTAGTTTCATTGTTTAAGTAAAGATTACAAAGTTCTTGTTTATCATACTGACATTCTCATGGTGCTTTACCTATCATGCAGGCCTGCTATTGTTAAGGAATTCTCAAGCCTGAAAATCATTACTTGAAGCCTGATATCAAACATCTTCAATATGAACAAAGAAGAACAAAACAAAATCTCAAAGCCTGTAATCAGGACCAGGCCTGAAAATTAGCTGACCTGCCATGTAACTTCAAATTAATAAGAATAAGGACAGCTATCAATGGTAGTTCCACCATATAATCTATGTACAACATGTCAACGGTATACTACAAGACTATAACAACTCCTTAACAAAAGTGAAGGAACAGCAAAAGTAATACACGGCAAGCATGCTGCATACATGTTCCATATGTGAAAAGGTTTACTGTTACTAAACAGTCATATGGGTATGCCAAACTCATAGACCGCATATCAAGCAATCACTGCTGTACACCTGTATGTGGGTAAGCATGAGAATACAGGTAGATGAGTATTGTTCTAAGCCTTTAATACCTCCACTGCAACAATGCCAGGAATCTTAATGACCGAGTTCCAGATATAAACAATATATCTATAATCAACCAAAGGATAAACTTTATTTCTTCCAGCAAATCCTATGCTGTGGGTTTCCTGAAGATTAACCCCTTACCAAACTATAAAAACATTTGAACAGTTTGTTGCAGAAGACTCTGGAAAAACGTGGGAAAAGGAGAAATTGCTCGTAAAGAGCAATTTCTCCTTTTCCCCACAATGTTTTCTGCCCTATCAGAAGATTTTTATTTCCAATTTCATCACATTTTGAAATGTCGTCTGCAAACTCTTTCAATTTGGGACAGTCGAAAATCTAACGCTTGGTAAAGGGTTAAGCATGTAGATTGGGGTTTAACACACCAACAAGAAAGTGTAGCTAGTTGATTTCATGAAAACATTTCTGGTGATCAATTATTCATAAATTATTCTGATGACGATCTTATGTAGATCCAATGCCGAATGCATAAAAGAATGGAAGAATAAGTGTATTCCCAACATCATGACCATGAATTCTTCTGTAAACTATTCATTGTGAATACGTGATTGTACCGGGTTTTCCCTTGACCAGTTGATTAATGCTAGTTTGAGGGGTTTTTCCCTTGACCAGTTGATTAATGCTAGTTTGAGGGATGTTTGAACACTTACCAGTGGAATTGTGAATCAACATTGAACAATAATGATAAGCTGGGATGAAGGAAACCCCCCTGATCATTAGATTGAGTCTCATTGACAAAAGCAATGAAAGAGATTCCACAAAATACTTTGGAATATTACATATGAAAGATTTAGCTACATGTCTTGCAGACCTTTGATATTTCCTTTAACTATTAGATCACCTACTTTGATACGGATAACAAAACCATTGATTATTGCATTGATAACAATGCAACATGTCTTAGTTTACCTGTGTTAATTGTCTTCCTCTTCCAGACGATTCCCAGCAAATGTCAAAAACCCATTGCCTCTTATGGGTTTATGTGACTAATTCAAAATGAAAGCAACCACAGACAACAACCATAATATATTCATATTGGTTTTACATTGCATCTTACTCATTTGAATTATGTCCCCATTTCCTTCTCTTAATGATGGAGGAAGACCCATACTCAACTGCCAATGACACTTCAACAAAACCAGAGATCTAGGTGGGATATGAGCTCATAGTGAGCAAATTCTCCTTTCATCATGAAGGTTTATCTGATTTTCTTACTTCATGATGTGCTAAAATGCATACATATGATGGTAGTAGGTTTAAAGAGATTTTCAAAGTGATTAACTATGTACAATTTCTATTGTTGCGAGCAATTTCTTCCTTTCCCACAATGATTTCCAGAATCGTCTGCAACAAAGTGGTAAAATGTCGTAATTGTTTGGTAATGGGTTGAGCCCTCTGTCTACTAGCTTCCTCATATTTGATTAAGGAATGCAACAGTTGATACTTATATTCAAATTGTCTTGTTGCAACTGTCACAGAATACTTCTTGCAAGAACTTTGGCAAAGAATTATTCAGGTATTTGTTCCTGTGCCAGTTATTCTCATAAACTCATTTCATCACATGAGGTGCCGTGAAATGCCAAAAGTGAAAGTCTAATTTATTAAACTCTAAATAAGAAACAACTATGATTACTTTTTTGCAATACTATTCAGAGGTGTCATTAAGAGCTGGGGGGCCCGGATTTATCCCGGCTACTTTACTCAGTTTTATGAAAAATCTACTGATGAGGCCCCCCAAAACACCCTCCTACTTTTGCAATTCATGCTTCTACTACAAATATGAAAGAAATCCCTGCCGCTGTTGTTGGTTTTGTAAACAGTAAATGATGTGTAAACAATATTTCAGTAGCCAGTTTAATATGGTATCCCAGCGATTCACCAGCACAAGGCAAGGGCTCTAAAGTTTCTTGCAAGAGAAAACTCACAAATAACCAGCAGTGCCAGCAGGGCTCAAACCATTCCAGAGACCTCAGTTAGAGTTCTATCAACCTAACTGCTGGGCCAGGTCACATAAGGCACTGTGATATGATGTAGAAACATTTTACGGATAATAAACAGGGTCATTCTCAGGATTCTTTTCAAGCGCTGGGGTGTTTGATGGGGGAAAGGGGTGAGACAAAGGATAAGGTATCCCCTCCCCATGTTGATTTATTTTCTATGTGTGCAACCTTTAGAGGTGAATATTTTTAAATATTTTTTTGGAATTAAGACAAATAAAAACTTTTTTTAAACCAAATCAAATGGAACAAATAATTTTACGAGCAAGTTGACTGGCTTTGGGACAAATTTAAAGAACTGTGTTCAAATATTTAGCACATTGGGATCAATTCAGACGCCGGGGTAGTGCTGATTTTGAAACTCAGGCGCTGGGGTACCACAGCTCTTAAAACGCCAGGGGAAGACCCCGATAAACTTGAGCTAGGCTTTATCGCAAGAAACATTTTCATAACATTTGGTAAAGATTTGATTAGGAGTTTTTGAATTTGAGAGCAGATAAGCCTAAATAGTCCATATTTGACTATTCAAAGGCTGTTGGAATAATCAGTGGCCCAGATATGTCTACAGCTTATTAAAATCAATAAGCAATCTCTTACCTCATTGGATTCGTAACTCCTGTGGTTACCATCACAACCAATTGTCTTGTGGTCCCAACTCGTCGAAGCGAACTTCCAAGCACCAAGCATCCTAACGAATATGTATCGTTAGTTGCTAAGGTAACAAACGCTTCCTTTTTTCCTGTAAACAGATATGAAAGATTCATCATTGCATAGCCATTCATATGAAGATTTATCTTAGTTTAACATGTTTTTCTACAATGGTACATTTGTATTGTGGCAGGGTCAAAACATTTTTTGCATTTATCTGAAACATGCTGTCCTTATTACTATAACTTGGTATGGTTCTTATTTGAGTCCCACTGGTTTTGCTGGAGTCTCCCACAAGACACTTTAGAGCCCTAGCTGCAAGCCTTGTTTACATATTGGAGGACTCTGAAAAGTCATGACATAACTGGTAGTCTGTTGACATGATGTTACACCCTATATAAATAAAAAAGCAGTTATGTTGAATCTTTCCTTGATTTGCCAGTATTACACTAGGGCTCTGAAGTGTCTTGCAAAAGGACACTCCCTAGAAACCAATAAGGTAGAATCCCAGTACTTAGACACACTTCAACTTAACCACTGGCCCACACAGAACACCTTGATCATAAATGAATGTTGAAAACATCAAAAAGGACTTTTTTCTCTTCTTTCTGACACTGAGCTTATAATTACTAAGGAAGAGACCACTTTTCATAGCCATTTACTGGTTGGCTTTAAAACACTTCAATTTCGAAAGAATACTACCAATTAGACTTTGAGTCACCAATATTAACCAGGCTAACTGAAAGGAAAGTTTGCAAGGGAATTTAATTTTAAATACGGAAGCTGTTAGAGAATTATCAATTTTAACAATTGGTTCCTTTCCTGCATAATTTCATAAATCCCCTAGCAGCACTCATCTACAACCTATGGGTAGCTAAATATGAATAAGGGTTGAACGACTTATGCACTTGCAAATATACTGAAAACTTAAGCCTGGAAAATGGTTTGAAGGACTTATGCACTTACAAATATACTGAAAACTTAAGCCTCGAAAATGGATATTTTCATACAAAAAACTTGCACCTTGTACGTATTTTGATCATTTAAAACTCACTTGAAGAATACTGAATTTCAATGTATAACCATGTGATTATGGTATATTCATTTTTTTTTCTAGTTTCGCTTTCACGTAACGAGATGATGAGGGGGCGTGGTCTAAAATCATGAGATTCGTACCACGTCACACGATGTGTTACAAAACTCGAATACATATAAACATTTGAACACACGCACTGACTATTACTCTAACATTACTCTATGAAACCATGACTTACGGACAAAAGTTGTCATGTCAAGCAAAAAAGCGAGTTGGACGTAAAAATACGGACATTATTTCTCAAGGTCCATTCGCAGGGTCATGGTCACAGGAATACGGAATTTCCAGGCTGCGAAAACGGAGCATTATTCCAGGCGCCCCGTTTAGTAGCATAATTGAAGTCAGCTTATTTGAAACCTTTGACGTGTTAGACAACGCAATATATGAGTATGTATGAGCACAAATTCATGAAATATATGATAAAATATCACTGTTCTTACCTCTGTCTGTCATGCCTGTTCGCTTCTTGAATATCCACAAAAGGGAAACAAACACTGATTGCTCGTTAGTCGGCCAATGAAATTCGAGGTTCTGTTATCACGTGGTTTAAAATATCTGGCAAACGCGTTTCTGACGACCACCCTTAAATATACGCGTTTGATCCGAATTGTTTTATTTCTGAATCGAATAAAAAATATATCAAATACATCTAGATGGATGAGATAATGATTCTTTTAATAGAAATGATTGAACAGATTATGGATAAATGTTTAAAAAACATTGTCTTCAGAATTCAACATGACAAAACACCATAGACTTACTAAAACCCGTATTATGTAGCCGAAGAATAAAATTACAAAAATGAAGATCATCACTTATAGCCGATTTCCTAAACAAGTAGCACTAAAAGTAAGGTTGATCGTTGAACTGTTCCACCGTTACTTTTGTTATCTGTTCGAACATGTTTGTGTTTACAAATTGCAGATTGACACAGATACGTGAATGAAGAAAAAATGTAAAACAAATTGTACGTAAATTAACTCTGCGTTTATTTGCCTTCACCCCAGTGTCTGTGTGTTTGTCTTGATCTCTTTCTTTCTATGCGCAATCCCCTCTTCATTCTCTCTTCCTTTTTGCATCTCTACCCATCCATTTTCACCGTCCCTCCATTCGTATCCCTTATTCCCTATATATTCTCTTTTAACCCCTCCCTATGCACACACCTCTCAACTCCCTCTTCCCTTACACATTCTGCCAATGCACTCCTCTCTACCGCTTACAACATGTGCATAAACCTCCCCTCATGTACCCCTCTTTTCCCTCCTCTGATCCCCCTGTTTACCCCTCTCTACCCATTCCTCATTGTGCTTAAACCTCCCCTCCTCATGTACCCCTCTTTCCCTTCTCTGTGTACCCCTCTTTACCCCTTCCTCCTTGTGCATAAACCTCCCTTCCTCATGTACAGTCGAGCCTCGTTTATCCGAACACTTCTGTTCCCAGGAGTAATGTTCGTATTAACGAATAATCCAGAATAAACAATCGGCGAGTTTCAAGTGAAATGTTTACCTATACACCGTTTTTCATAATAATTACTATGAAGTAAAAAAAAACGTAATAGTTGAAAATGATTGCCAGTCATTGTCTCCTGATCGCTGTCAATGCAGCGAGTTAACACCTTTTACAAACTAGACTTTCTTCACAGGACGATAATTACAATTAGGTTACACCAGTTAACTGACTCAATGACAGATTTACAAATAATCAACACCTTTCATTACACTACACTTGGTGACATTTTATGATCAAGCATACATGCGAATTTGCCAAAGGTGTGAATGTTGGATTACCACATCGTCAATTAATGTAGGTTACCGCAAAAAAAAAAAATCATTATGGTGGTTTCCGGATAAGTCGTGCGCATATACTATTAGAAGTGAGGCTTGGTTCCCAACTTTTATTGTCCGAATCCGGAATGTGGATTAAACAGTGGAATTAATGAAGGTAAGGACCGTTCCCTACAAATTCTGTTCGGATGGCGAATAATACGGATTAACGACGTTCGGACTATCGAGACTCGACTGTACTCCTCTTTCCCCTCCACTGTGTACCCCTCTCTACCCCTTCCTCCTTGTGCAGAAACCTCTTCTCCTTATGTACTCCTCTTTCCCTCTGCATGTCCCTCTTTCCCTTCTCTGTGTACCCCTCTCTACCCCTTCCTCCTTGTGCAGAAATCTCTCCTCCTTATGTACTCCTCTTTCCCTCCTCATGTACCCTTCTTTCCTCTCGCTGTGTACCCCTCTCTACCCCTTCCTCCTTGTGCAAAAACCTCCCCCCTCGTGTACCCCTCTTTTCCCTCCCTTATGTACCTTTCTCTATCCTTCCCAATATGCAATATTCCTCCCAAAATTTGAAATAATACCCTTCATATTCACCTCTCTTATATTCTGTAATTCCACTGTTGCTTCTTATATTGTTAAATTCAATAGCATACTGTTTGAAATAACTTTTAATATGCATAAAGCTTACAGTGGAATCCAATATTCATATAATGTGAAAGTTCATTTGTATATATTTTATCTTAGTTGTTCTGAGAGAGAAATATGTTTCAACTTAAAATAACATGAAGAAATAGATGAACACAAATGAAAAGGAATTATGAAAAAGTGACCCATAAGAAAACTTGATGGTTAGACTTCCAAGTCGTGTGATAATTTTATTACAGTAAAGCGTCGTTTATCCGGACCTCGATTATCCGGATGTCTCGCAATCCGAACGAAATTGTAAGGGAACGGAATTATTTGACCAGTTTGTTGCAGACAACCTTTGAAAACATTGTGGGTAAAGGAGAAACGAGCAATTTCTCCTTTTCCCACAATGTTTTCTGCCATATCAGAAGATTATTTTTGAATTTCATCACAATTTGAAATGTCGTCTGCAAACTCTTTCAATTTGGGACGGTCGCCAATTTGGCGTGTGCTAAAGGGTTATAAGTATACACATGCTTACAGACTGTTTATGTCTTAATGTGTATAAGAACATGGTCTGCTTCATTAGTCCGGATGATTCGGTCATCTGGAAATTTTGTAAGGAACGAGCGTGTTCGGTTTAACGAGACATCACTGTATTTCATTTCTCTATTGCAGTTTACCACCAATGTTTGATTACTTGAGTTTCATTGGCACACAGGCTGTATCTCATGTCTGAGACCAGTCCAATAATGGCTGATAACACCATATCTGGTACAGAGGCTATGAAAGGCCAGTGGCATGATTGGGTTGGAGAGCTGTTCGAGCCTGCTTTCTGCTCCACTGTGGAGGATCTCGTTGCCCATGAAGAGGAACCTAAAAACAAGCCCAGGGTTAAACATGTGTCCGTGCATGATCCTGAGGCAGTTAGAAAGGTTAGTATCAGGAGGCTAGATATTGGAAAGGTTGATCTGCTTTATGCCGATTCTAAAGGTGTTATCCAGATATACATGTATTCCTAATCACAAAATATATGTTTTCCAACTTAGTTTGAACTAAAAACTCTTATGTATGTCAAGGAACTTCCAAGTACATAAACATCGTGAAAATTGTATATATTCTCTTCTTTCTGATAAAATCATATTAAAGAAAAACCATTGTAAAGAAAGGGGAAAAAATGCTCATTAGGAATTATTTGATATTTTTTTCACAGTGGATGATAGCTACTTCTGAATTCTGAAGCACATGACTATTGCGGTAAAGCGAGTTTTAGATAGTCCGAGAAAAAGATATGCTAGTAGGGAATGCTTTCAAATTTGGCAATGTCTTTGAAGCACCATTTGATGAAAAGAGATCTGAGAGAAATGCACTGTGCTTCTGGTGGGTTTTCTATTTCGAAGAAAATGATAGATCAGTTGCTGCTTATTGATTAGAGTTGTAATGTCAATGATTTGTTTATCAAAGGTGTATGAGAAAGTTCACATGATGACGTTGCTGGATGAAGAAATGAGAAGACAGAAGAGATCTCAGAAAACTCCACAGAAACAGGAACACTTACAGGATGATATGATCAAAACCACATCAGCGTCTGTCCTCAAATTTGGTAAGATCATAGCTTCACTATAGGTCAATTGCACTCTTGTGCAATGGTTAAGTTTCAATCAATCGAAACCATACCTGAGAAAAGAGGTGATTGAAGTATCTGATCAGAGTTACCTACAGTTGCATTTAGCGTAATTATATCACCTGTTTACATTTATTGAACTGCATTTGATCTATACCATACCTGAGAAAAGAGGTGACTGGAATATCAGATCAGAATTATCTGTCATTGCATTTAGCCTATATCCCCTCTTTATATCTTTTTTTTTACTTGGCCATAAACTATGTCGGGTCTTTACTAGAGTGTGGGATTGTCTTTTGGTTTAACAAAACGGACAAGTAGATCAAATTCAGGTTTTGCTACCCCTGGGGGTAGATGCATCAAAGTAAAGTATTATTGACCATGTGGTTAAGTAGACAAATATGATATGTTCAGATTTGTTCTTGATATTTGAGATCAAGGTGAAATTTATGCAAAAGGAAATTGAATAAGCTCATTAGTCATATCTATTGTCATTATGTTCTTGTTTAAACTCATATCTTACGTTACATTGCTTGTCAAGCGAGTTCTTGCAACTTATCTTTATTACTCCAAATTCTGCTTACTGAATGAATTACCAGTACTTATACCACATGCGGAGTAATGAAAGGTCTCAAAGCCAGCCCTGCTTCTCACAGGATTCGAACCCTCATATCCCTAGGCCAATAGTTGACCCCCAAACCACTTCACCACATTTCATAGTAATTTCTCAGATTTATATTGAATTCTTTATGTGTAGAGTATTTAGCAACATTCTAAAATTTAAACAGAAAAGAACAACCAGAACTGTCTCTTTTGAATGAATCCAGTTGCAGTCCATTGCTTTTTGCTTTTTGTTGAGTTTTAAAAGTTGTTGGTTTATAAGTAAACTATACATTGTATGTTGGTGTTAACAAAATCATATACAAATACATATGTTTAAATTTAAAATTGAAATTTTCACTAACTTTCAGATGAAAACAGGCAGCCTGATGACAAGACTGAAATGGTAACTGTGGACTTGAATCAATCTTGCATATGGGACTCCAATGAAATAGGGGTGCTACGCGAGGCCTTTAAATCGATCAAACAGCAAAACATCGAAGCTATGGTGCATGCTAGGGAAACTGCCAAACAAAACCAAGAACAAACCAAAGTTATAACGGACCAAAGAAAGACAATAGCCTCTTTGAAAAATTCTCTATCAGATGCCAAAATAAGTAACAAACGTTTGAAAATCAACGTTGATAGTTTGAATGATGAGGTGAAATATTTGACTGCAAAAGTTGGTGCTATGGAGGAAGTTATACGTGAGATTAAACAGGAACACTCAGACATGGGCCAGGAACTTCACGACAATCGCGTCACAACAGATCGGGAGCGTATGGAACGCCAACGAATTCAAATGAAACTGGATAATTTACGGCGGGAGGCATTAGCAGAGAAAATGGCTGCCGAGGATAATATTAGAACAATGTGTCGAAAAGCGATACATGATCTGAAAGAAAAGGTGAAGAAACTAGAGAACGAAATAACTGAGGAAAGAATTAAACGCCAGTCAGCAGAGAAAGGACTGAACCATTTAAGGACTCATTTCTCGAGTTTGAGTATGCAAGAGATTCTGCCTCAAACTGTTGTGACAGAAAATCAAGTAGGCTTTGTGGACTACTAGTTGTTTTTGATCTCTAGAGTGATAAGCAGACAGCATTCCCTTTTTACCAAGAAACAGTTATTTTATTGATGTGTTATTGAAATGAAAGACAGCAATTTCAAAAGTAAAAAAGATATCTCAAGCTGGATTAAAAGAGAATACTGTTGGAAATATGGATATTGCTTGAATGTGGAACTTCTCATGTTCCTATTATCCTGAATGAAATCTTGGTTCTTGTGGTTATAGCTGAAAACAAAGTCTATAACAACAAAGAGAGAGTTATAGCTTTAAATGGATTTATAGGATTATATATGACCCATTTATTGATCTATTTTGACGTTGGCCAGAATGGGAGCAAATAATTGCCTATTTATCTGTCTTTCCATCTGTCTGGTGCAACGTTCTTATGCTTTCTTTCATTTTCCTAATGCATAACACAATCAAAGTGCTGAAGGCACTGAAGATGGATGACGTGATTCAAATGGATGATAATCCTGTAAGGGTTTAAAGCAATGTCAACAGTATTTCATTTGCTTTACTGCTTGCTTTTATCAGCAATAGACTAAAACCTTTCAAATGTCTCAAGGACATCCCAAGAAAAAAAACGCTAGAGAGGTTCAGACTTTGGACATCAAGGTTATGAATTTTACATTGGGCCACGTAGGACCCTCCAAAATATACTACAATTGCCAAATGCATCCATATTGGTTGCTGGAATATTTATTAAAAGAAAATCGTATGAGTATGAATTGGAAAACAAATAGGAAACAAAAACAACAAAGATAGTTTTATATTTTTAATAGCTTTCTCTTTTTATTTGTCAGGGACAAACATGTGTGAAGGTGTTTTGTTAAATGACTGGAAAATAACAAATGTATGTTTTTATTATGCGTACATTTATGTGTGTTAGTGACTGCAGAAATCAGTCTTATGGAACAAAATTTAGTTTTTTAACTTTTCACATATTATGATTTGGTAACATGTCAAAATTGATAGCTGAAAATTTCAAGTCAAAATTCATAAAATTAAAAAAAGAATCAGTTATATTGGGAAACTCAATGCATTCTATTTAATTGTGACATCTGGTTGTTTCATTGACTCTGGTTGACATTACATTGTTTGTTTTGACTTCATCCTTTTGGGTATCGACAAGTTTTTTTGTCTGAACTACCTTGTATGAAAATTAAATAACTCCTTTTACATTTATTTTTCCTTATCCAAATTTTCCAGTCATATTTTCAAAAGAATGTCTTTTTCTCAACATTAGGAGACACCAATATACTATGTATTCATTGTGAATTTTTTGTTTACCTTCTGCAGTATTTGCAGAGTTATATCTGACATATAACTAACATTTACAAGATTTAAAAAACACCCTTTGCTTTCTCCTAGCGTGTCATATTTTAAAAGGATAAGAAGACAATAGACTGATTCTGAAAAAAAATCCTACTTTACAAAATAAGTTATTATGTTAAGGATATTTATATATGATAACAAATCAGATTCAAAACCTAAATTGACAACCCAAAACAACACCTCTCAAACAATGCTAGCTTAAATGTTTTTACTTCTTGTATTTTCCTATAAATAAAAATTCTTTGTGAGCTATACATTCAGTTTCTATGAACAACAAACAAAGAGATTGTTGCCAACTCATAATACATGTACCCTATGATACCAAAACGCAATTCTCTTGTTCCTTAACATGACACAAAATGGAAAACCGATAAAGAAAACAGATGGCTTTGATATAAAACTATTTATGTTTACAAGACCATCACTTTAAGATGGCAGTCCTTAAGGTTCTCCAATCCTACTCCTGTGTATTTTCTTCATCATCCCTGAATTTCACTCAACTGCAAAGGTCTTCCTACTGTTGATGTTTTTTTTGACACCTATAAAGAGTATAAATGAAAATAATATTTAGATATGAATACCTTTAAGTTTTTTCTTAAGTGTTAAATACCATGTCAACAATTTTCATTTATATTATGAATATCCGAAGCCAGTACTAGGTATGGGGTCTGAAGTGTCTTGCCAAAGAACACTCTCAAGAAACCAGAGGGGCTTTAGCTAAAATCCCTTGGTACAAAGTCAACCACCATTACCATTAGACAACAAAGGTTACTACAATGCTTTATCACAACTTTATACCATGAATACATAGAGAATAAAGAGTTTTATTTACATGTACTATGGAAGTGTTTTTCAATTTAGATGGTGAAGTGCAACAGACATGACATCAAATACCATCACAGTGATAATTTTTGTACTAAAAATCTCATAAAAAAAATTCCCATAAACGCATTACTTTCATTCATTTTAATCTTTTTTCTATATAAAAACCCATTGTTTTTAAGTTTTGGTCAAAAAAGCCCATTGATTTAATTTAGAAAACAAGAGGGCCATAATGGCCCTAGAATTGCTCACTTGAGATTACCACCTATTTGAAGAATAGTTAGAAACATTGCTTTTACATTTTACACAGAGTTTCTGTGCTATTGACCTTTTTTCCCCCCATTTTACAAGTTGGACACTGTATGCTTGATGTTGGACATTAAAATGATACATAATTCTTACAAAGCGGAAACTGAATATTTTACTTTTACAGATTGTATGTACAAAGATCAGCCTGCACTTTTGTCCAGTACGATCTATTGTTGCCTTTTTATGGTTGTCATTTTGGCATATTTGGAAATCCAAATTGATATTGATGTACTTTGTTAGAAATTCTAACATACATGTATATACATATAGGCCTTTTCAGAAACGTGGTTTGTCTCCCTTTGAAAAATCGGGCCACATTCGGAATACCTCCACTTCCGGGTATTACCTTCGAAAGAAGAATGTGGGCAAAGGCAAAGAAAACGATCGCTATCGATCGGATTTTGAAATTTATAAGCTTCATGTACCAAAATTAAAGATTTACATACAAAAACATCAACATAATGATTTGTTGTTGGCTGTTGCCAAGCCTCGTTATAAAAGGAAATTAGATTAAATTGAATTTAATGAGACCCGAATAGCGCACCGCAGTTCAGTTAAAACATGACATTCCGTGTGAAAAAAAGGCAAATAAGTATATGTTTTGTCTGAATTAAATGCTTTGACAGATCAAAAATGTGTAAATCGGCTGGTTGATGGAAGGAAAGAATGAATGGAACACATATTTCTAGAATGTTATTACAAATTTGCATTAAATTCGATTTACGGATTTTAATTAAGATAGAACAAACATCAGCACTTTTGTCAATAATGTGCAGAGGTTATGTTTCTCCAATAAGTATATATTCTCTTTTCTCAAAATTGAAATTTGTCGTATAAATAAAGTACCTAAAATAGAGAATTAGTTGTTATATGAGGTTCTCTGTCGGCCTACCTTTGATGATATATCGTATCCAAATATTAAGGGCTATGAAAACAGTCCAAGTCCATTTTTTCCACCTGTTGAAACTACATTCAAATAACGCTCACTAAATAACGAGGGACACAGGATTGTGGAGATCCTTCATATGTTTAAAGGACCTCAGATTGCCGATGGTTAATTACACTATCTCTCGATCGGCTAAACAATAATGGGTGTGACTAGAACATATGGTGCAAACATGGCAGATTGGTGTTAATTTGCATCAAGACTCTTAACCCTTGTGAAAGCCAAAGTTTGTTAATTGACCCTTTGAATGTAATTAAGTAGGAAAACTGACAACAATCCATTGAATTGAAAAGAGATTACAAATGTGTAGATTATCATTTTAATGATATATAATTACAAAACAAACTCAAACTTTTCTGTTAAACAACAATTATAAGAGACATTTAATCAAAAGATTCCTACGCAATTAATTAAGTTCAAAGTAAGAGAAACAATATTTTCTAGCAAATCTTTGAACTATTTATCAATATAATTTCAAGGCAAAAAGTCGTCAACAAAGTAAGTGAAATGTTCCAAATAAACCCTCATTGCCGAATCTGACTCTTATGTCTGTTTAAAAGTTTACTTCAAAGACCAGGGGTGTCCAAAGGTTTTTTTTTTCTTTCGTTGCTTAAAAGAAGCCTCATTTTACATAATGTAATTCTGTATTACATCGCATGAACCATAAAGTCATAACTAATTGGGGTAAAACAGAACAAAATAAACATACATGTCGGCAGATCAAGACATACGGGTTCAACAAATATGAAACATAGGCAAATGAATTTTCTACATAAGGACTTCCCATTTAGTCTACATCCCATAAAGGTTTCAATTCCCACGTTGTCTACAGATTTAATTGCCAAAAGATCTTCAGTTTAAAGAAATATTTTCATTTCATTTTTAATTGATTAAAATATCTTCAAAAGATTTAGATAATTCTGGATCTGCATAATTTGTTAGAAGCATATGGATCTACACTTTATACATATTTTTCTTTCCCACCAACCCTCCATTGATTATAGGTTGTATTGATTTTCTACTCAATTAGTGTCAAAAACAACCCAATTTTCACGTGTAGGTGAGATGGAACTTCTGTCTGAAATGGTGTGAAAATTGGTAAAATAGACTTTAGACAAAATGGGAATAAACCTTGTACATAACAAAACGACCTGACACTCAGTAACATAGGGAATTAACTCATAAAGGGTTGATGCGTATTTAGTCGAATATAGAGGGTATAAAAAAGATCGTATATGTTATTTCCTACGTTATGCAGTTAACTAATAAAAGAAGCAATAAAACCCTCGACGTGAAAGATATGTATCTTTTGAAGCTTGCCGAAATACACAGGCGCGCATCACATCATGTTTCGTTGACACATAGTTGTGTGTTTTATGGCTTCGAGGCATGCCATTGGTTGCCATATAATGACGGAATCATATTTTGATTGGCGTTGCAAAGTCAGAATAGGGTAAATCGTTCTGCTTGAAGGGTCTTGGAAACAGTAATTCTAAGTAGAGTGAATGGTATGGACATGTTTTAAATCAGAGGAATCTAATGTTGACTCGGTAGGTGTAATTATTGTTGAAGTCCGATCATTAAACATGAATAAAATCAATTCCATAATCTCTTATAAGTTAACTTTTATTTGTCACTCTTATTGGACATAATTTGATGGAATGTCCCATAAATAAGTGGAACATTTATTAAGTAGGTTTGATCAGCTTGCATCATATCATCTGTTCATTGTGTTTGTATTTACATGGTACAATATCATTTGAAAATGTTAGATTGCAAAATGGATTTTAAATAATGTTATTATAAGTTAAGGCAATAATCAAATAGATCTACATCATCGTTTTCTATACTTAAATTAATGTTTTAGCAGAGGATCGACTCTTCTCACTAAAAATGAATCGCAACGTTGTAACCGCGTTGGTATACAGTGTTTTATCTCGGGAAACGGGGTAAATTGTCCGCTAGAGAGTAAACATAAAGTAAGGATATACTTTGATATTTCCCCTCCTCAACAAATTTTCCAATGTATTTTTTATAAACACGACTTTCGACGGCATTGTTAAAATACCCGCAGCAGTTTATCTATAATGTTTCTCAATGTCAGCTGTTATCATTTAATACCCGGAAGTCTTAAAACGAAAGCTACCGAAAATTTCGTATCTCCGATTAAGAGTATTCAAGAAAAGATAACAACAGTTTCTGAAAAGGCCTATAGTGGAACTTTTTAAGATATCTAATTCTTTCTAATAATCTTTAAAGAAGGGCCCCCAAAGAACATTCCTGTGAAATTATTTTGAAATCTGACCAGTGGTTTTTGACAAGAAGATTTTTTCATGGTTTTACCAAATATAGGCATGACAAACATTCTGGTCACATGACTGATTTCTTTTTGACAAATCTTTATTCTCTCCGACTAGGGATGCTTCATGTGATATCTCGTTGAAATTGGCCCAGATGTTTGGGAAAAAGAGATGGTTATTAAGATATGAATTTTACCATACATGTATATATGGCCATTTTGGCCACATGACAATTCTTTTTTTTGACAAATCTTTATCCCCTCCAACTTAGGATGCTTCACATGATATGTCATTGAAATTGGCCCAGAGGTTTGGAAAACAAAGATGTTTGAAAAGTTATAAATTTTAGCATACATGTATGTAGTGAACACAAAAACACGTTTAAAGTTCAACACAGTCTGACAGCCATGTTTTTCGAGATATCAAAATTATTTGAACAACTTTTGATAAGAGGCCCCGAAAAAAGAATATTCCTGTGAAATTATTTTGAATTCTGACCAGTGGTTTCAGACAAGAAGATTTTTAAAAATTGCAGAAATCCCCCCCTTTTTCATGCAATGGCAACCAAAGTTATGCATGGAATCAATTTCTTTGAACAACTTTTGAAGAGCATCACCCAACGGACATTCCTATTAAGTTTGGTTAATATTGGCTCAATGGTTTAGGAGAAGATGTTTAAAGAAATTGTTGACGGCGCACGACGCCAACGGACATTGTGCTATCACCAAAGTTCACCTTGAGCACTTTGTGCTCAGGTGAGCTAAAAACTACTGCCATCAACAATTATCAATTCTAACTAAATGCATATACATGTATAAAAAAACATAAATTTTCAAAAGAAATTATTAAATGTTTTTTTTTTAGTTTCACTCACGTTCTCACTAAGGGGCGAAAAAAGGTGAGAAAAATCTGGGGTTATTTCTTCAAGTTTTAGTTTAGAGCTTGTTTTTTTTTCATGTATCATTTCTTCAAGAGCTGTCTCCAAATGATGGCTTGTAAATAATGAATACTTGAATTCTTTTTCTTGCTATGGATAGTCTTGGATGATATTTTTTCAACAAGTTATTTTTCTAAATTAGGTAATACCTAACAGCCTCAGCAAAATATGTCCAGCATGGTATTTATGGTCACTTGTATCAGTTGAAAACTAGATGACTCATAAGTGATTTATTCAAGATTACGCTTATGGTTATCTTTATAATAGAGTTTATGATCGACAGTGCTTGTCACACTAGAAACGATGATCATTTCTTTGAATTAGGTAATAACAGCTTGAATCAAAACATCCAACATTTACTCAATCATGATAATCAACAACATACCTAGGTGGCTGTTTGGTGTAAGATTTGTAAATAATTGGCAGTTTGAAAACATGAATTAGTCATGATGATTAATTTAAAATTTTACATTGTTTAAAAGAAATTCAGATTCGCATATTCAGGGGATACCTGTCTGCACATTAACGCATTATTTTGTTGCCAGAAAATGGTTTATTTTTGTCCATACATGCCTAAATCAGCACACATTTTACCGGGACAGGCATTTTTCCATGCAACTTAAGTTTCAAATGTCACCATAGCAATTTTTTACAAATATGTGAATGTATATCTCCCTTATATTCCATGAATGCATTATGACAGCATTTGTCACCACCCCTTTTTGAGCATGATATTGCCTCTTTGAGTTTTGCTTTTTCTCATGATTTGAAGCTGAAGTAACTTATATTACTTGTATAACTGACAGGACAAATATTTGCAGGTCATGCAATCAAAGTATTAAATGGATTTCAATATACCTCTGCATCTGTTCCTCCAACCCAACTGTTAATAGTAGTGGATAAGTGGTGCATCATACTGCATTCACTGTTTGCTCACTGTAAGTCATGATTTCTGTTAGTTTCACTATACACTCTGAATGACCCCTTCATCTTCCAGAAGACAATGCTTCTTATCTGTAATGTAAAAAGAATTTTCTGCTATAAGGACTAAAAATTTGTCATGTCGGAAAAATGTACTAGGTTTCAATCATAGCACCCTATAAAATAGACAAACTTTTATCAGTGTAATCAGGTATAAGCAATTTAAAAGACAAAAAAGGCATAGCTCCTCTTAATTTGCGATAGTCTTTTAGATGTTATAGTGGGGATTGAACTCAAGTAACAGAGTTTCCACTGCAACTACTTACTACTGAGCTGTTAAATATACTCTCTCAGAGATGTGTCTATTAGGAGTTACAAACGTTACAAACGTCAAAAATTTGACACTAAACCAAAGACTATTTACCATTTATTTACATATGAGATGCGAAAACCCTGTGCTTTCGTGTGAAGTGAGCCGTCACATTTCTCTGATCATTTTTGGGATTAATAATTAACAGATTTCAGCAAGTAAAGAAATTTAAAATGATCTTAATTTGGTGACAATAATAGTTAATATCAAATAATTACCGTATATTACTATCACGGCACTTTGAGTTAGTCCCTAAAAAATAACGGCACCCACCAATGAATAATTCAAATTAAGATCATTGTTTACAAAAGAAACCATTTGAATGAAAGATACTTGATCACTGTCAAGTAACTTTGGCAAGGTGAGCGAGAAGGAATTCCTGCCGTTATTTATAAACAGGCATTCCCATGGAAGTATTGATTGGACAATGGCTCACTTCACATTATTTAACAAAATCACAGGGTTTCAAACTCTTAAAAGTAAAGAAATTGAAAATACATGTAGTCTTAAGTTCATAGAAAATAATTGTTAATATCAATCTTTTTGACATTTATTATTCCCAGACCACATATTTCTGAGTAAGTCCCATTAAGAGAAAGTTTAACATATGAGTTCATGACAACTGAAAACAAAGTGATTTAAAAATATCTTGAGAAAACACGATTATGCAAGCATAAATCTATAAAACAGTTTAAATTAAATATCATTTCAAGTATTGAATTTGTGTGTGTCATTTCAACCATGATCATCATTCACAAAGTGACTAATATAAGAATTTGATATCACAACTAGGGGTATTAACAAGCAAATGATGACCATCAAATCTGATTTTCATTTGTATTCACTATACAAATGACCATCAAAGACAAAAGAAAGTCTTGTTTATGCATGCTACAGAAAACTTTAAAATATTCTCATAATCCTTTTGAAATTCAAATATGCATTTATGTAGCAGAATGTATTGTGCCATTTAAGAAAATAGTTCTAAATAAAAAAGACAACTTACTCTAAAGATAGTTGATGACATTTAGGCCTTCCTCCTCTTTGTAAGGCTTTTAATTTGGGTATGAATTGATCAGCTTGTAATGGGACTCAGCTGTTTGCAATGTCTGGTTGGTACAAAGCTGTAAGAAAATATGAAATGACTAAATAATAGGGCTCTAGCCAATAACATTCTATTGTGTATACTGGTGTACCATAATTCCGTGGTACTTAAAGGTTACATGAATAACAGAAAGAAGGAGGAGAACTTAACTGTCAACATCTAGCTTTCCTAACATATTTCATTCTTCATTTACGATCTGCTCGTAATTATTTTTGAATGGAGCACAGAAATGCTCTATGTAACGTAAATTATTAGGGTGACACATATGTAACAAACCGAGCAAATGAACCTCTCAAAGACACAAACACATCCGATCAGTGAAAACACTGTCATACACTGATCGGTTGTGATGTCTATATATGGACCCGCATGTTCTCTCAAACGATGCATTAGATTCATAATTTGCATAAACGTTCAACAAACATTACATAATTCCCACTTCCGAGAAGACTTGTCTCGAGTCTTGGTCCTTGGGAGACACGTGGGGAAGGCAACTCAGACAGAAGGAGAAGTCTTAATCCCACCTCTGCCACCAATGTAACGAACCGAGCAAATGAAACTCTCAAATACACAAACACATCCGATCAGTGAAATACACTGAGCGGTTGTGTTGTATATATATACACCAGCATGTTCTCTACAACAATGCATTAGGTTCCCTTATTTGCATAAACGCGTTCAACGAATGTTACACATACTAGGCAACGAACGTTACACTAGGGACGAATCCTATAACAATTTGGTCTCATCTGACCAAAGAATGATTGAGAATTGCAGATGAACTGAAAGGAGGTGTTTTGGGTCTTAGATTTGAGAAATAAGTGTGAAAATTTCGGGGGGTTTTGGAGCTCTGTGTAATAAGAGGCGCATTTGATTGGATTTTATTGGTTTTATACCAGAAAAACATTTATTCTTGCTTCTTTGGAGTTCTTACACTGGTCTGCGAAAGTAGGTCAGGTTGGTGTGTTTGTTAATGGAAGCAGTATGACATTATGCAAATACCACAGCACTGAATTAGGGATACCACGAGATTAGGGGAATTGACTATACAAAAATTAAACTGTCAAATCTTTTGTCAGATGATCAAGACAATGTTGTAGTTATGTTTTCTTTTTCGAGATTAAGCTTAAATCTGCATCGAAGATTAGTTGATAAAGGCTAAATATATCTTTGTTTTCATTGTTAATGTCATCACTCAAATGAATGCTAGTTCTGAACTTGATTATTCATATGTTGTGAAAACGTTACCCCACCCACTGCGTTAACATTGAGCTGTGTGTTTAAGTATCGTTTCACATGTTAATTTTGTGTTTCAATCAATATCGCACAAAACAATCAAGAAATAATCATAATCTACTTACTTTTGTTCACTAATAGCGGTCTGAATTTAATTTGGCGACATTAAATCGTTGGTGAGGTCCCCAACACAGCTCTTTCAGTTTCAGTTTCAACCGATGACATTTCTCGGGAATTTCCTTCATTTTCGGAAAAGGCAAACTTTGAAGGGTAGGGTTATTCTGTTCACTTTTCTCTGTTGACCAGCTGACTGCTGACCGCTGACCAGCTGACCAGAGGGTATAAAATGCTGACCAGTATTTTGCTGACCAGGGTAATTTTGATGACACCAACTGACTGACTGATAAGAACTGATAAGTGATAAACAGCTCCCTATAACCAAATCAATGTAGAAAAAGAAGCGTTTGAGTACTAGTGCTTCAGGAGCAGTTTTTGAACTTTGCTATTGTCATTATTTCTTTATTGCTTTCGTTCATAGCATGTTGGAACTTCTAATTTAAGAAATATTAATATGTGGAAAAAGGAGAAACTATCTCTAAATCATGTTTTTTGCACATTTTCAAAATCTTGATGAAAGGCTATGCTTATTTTTTTCCTTTTCTTTTTAAAGAATTAATTGTTTGCTGTTTTTGGCCAATGTTTCACTGTTATTGTATTAGATGTAGGAGAATTACATTAGTTTATGTGAGTAAATCTGGCAGTTTCAAATATCAGATATCTTGTAATGTTTTCTTTATAATTCATCAAGATAGCATAATTAAAAAACAAATCAAAGAATCATAAATTTTGTTTCCATTGTTTTATATTCATAATTAAAAAAAAGCATTTAGGACTGATCAGCAACTTTTCGACATGTACGCAGTCAGAAGATAATTGGTCAATAATGATGTAGAGGGCTCTGTAAGCATTCAAACAGAAATGAATTAAACTTAAAACATAAAGTTCATTGCAAATTAAGCACTTTGGCTTCTATTTTAATCATAGTAGCACAAGATTACTTTTAAAGTTTAATTTCTCGTTTTTAAAGGTCATATTTCTCGATAAACAAAATTTTCTTTAATTATGGTTTTTGAATAAGGTTATGGTTTCGTTATGACGGAGGTAATGATTTTTTTCTCATACAGAAGCGAAAAATGTGGTTTTTGACTACTTTAATTCACCTTTATCGATTTTTGTGAATGACTTATCTCCCTTGTTGTGACGTCATTTGTGCTTCAAAGTCATATGAACTATCAGTAAGAAGAATCTAGTTCTCAGTAACGATGGTGTTTTTGCACAAATTTCGGACATTTTAAGCGTTGAATTGTGTTTTGGGAAACGTAAATTGGATATTGAATATGGTATTTTGACAGGTCTTCTGGTGTTATTCTGCTTTTGGTAGCAGGGATGTGAGTTTCTCCCGTTTTCCGACGAACATAAAAGCTGCAAAAAGTTTCGATAAGTAAACTGGACCGTGTTTACTTTACAAATATGCAAAAGATATATTCCCCAAACAAGAACAGTAGGCTGTGTTACTTTCACTTCGAAGACGGCAAGTTTACGCATTGTTAGGCGTTTTCAGAGAATTGATTTTATTGATCTTTAAATGATCGGACTCAATTCAAAGTAATTTATACAGGTGAAGACGCTTCAAATTCATTCTACTTATTGAGTAACCGTTATATTTCCCTGAATTGATGTTCGTGATTAAAACAATTCCTGACTGTAAGTTTGGGGTGTTAGAGCCTCGTGTAGTCTTGCTAGATCTTTATATAGAATTTGCATTGTGTAAATGTAGATAAATTCAAGAAAAGGATAAATCACGTTGATTACACCTTTTTTGAAAGTTAATTTCCTTGAATGACTCTCTTACTCGCCAAGCTAGTTTTGTTTGGAACAGTTTAACTATGCTACATACTTAGTCAGGAATACTTAATTAGGCTGCTTTACGATTATATTACGTAAGAATTCAAAGGGTTGCAAGAATATGTTAATTTCATCCAACATCATAAGTTATTGTATTGTCATGTCTTTGGGTTTTAAACGCTTAAATGCATCTTGTTCTTATTTGCAAAACTTGTTTTATGTTTTAACATAATCGTAGAAACGTTGCCATTGTACACAAATGAGACAAAATAAAAAAGGTACGTTGATTGCTATGATAACAAACCGATTAAAACAAGCAAGTTTCTTTTATCTGCCGATATCTTTGAATGAAAATTCAAAATAATGAATATTTGATATCCGCAAACTGTCTCTGGACTCATCAACACAAATGATAATGGGTTCGATCTTAACTTAAGCGTCTGCTTTTCGGAATTATTTAAATCACACACCTCATTTTTTTGCCATTGGTGATATTGGTTTAAATGACGTATGTCACACTAAAATTCAGGTGTTCAAACATGATTATTACAAATTTATATTGATAATTTAGTAATAAGATCACTAAATATATAATTTACACATTTTAACATAATCTCTTTGTTTACAATTTAATTGATTATTGTCAGTTTACCTCACATTCAAAGGGTCAATCAACAAACATCGGACATAACAAGGATTAAGGGTCGTGATGCAAATTAACACCAATCTGCCACATTTGCACAGTATGTTTCAAGTCTCAAGCCCTTTATTGTTTAGGCGAAAGATAGCCTCTGGTGTTAATCTCTTAAATATCTCTGTTGTTAATTAACAGGTCTGACACGTTCTGCTATTCCAGACATGAAATAACAAGCGGCAAATCTCACACTTTCAATGCGCGGCAATTAAATTTATCTAAAAAATCCATTGTTAAGATATAACCAATTAAGACCAAACTCTCACAGGATGTTTGGATTGATAAGGTGTCAGTACATATTTATCTCTCAATGTGACTTACGTCGGATACTTTGTCGTTATGATATTCAAAGAAGTGAACATGTTGTCTTTTCTATTAGAATAGTTTGACACTTCAATAAGTATATCATAATCAGTATTCACCAAAACGGTATTAACTCTATGTTTTCAACAAAAAAAAACGTTTTAACATCAAAATCAAGTTTTGTCAAATTGATATTAAAATTACAAAATCATAAAAAATAAATTCAAATATGTTTATTTAAGGTTGTTAGTAAAATAAACTATGACGACTTTTTTGTTTTAGCTGTTAATTATTAAACCTTTCCGAAAATTAAATGCTCAATATGTCAAGACTACTTACACGAGAGAAAACGAACATAAATGTAATGTGAATATGAAGAACAATTCTTAAGTCAAAACAGTTGATCTAGAAAGACGACATCGGAATCAATTTCGAAATCATAGAATTTCTTACTGGGGATGGAGTTACTGGAAAGTTGCCAGATGATTTTAACAAATACTCTTGAATGTGCCAGTGTTTAGTTTTGAAATTTGGATGTGTGGTGAAAATGTGAGTTAAAGGATAACCTTCGTATCACAAGTAAGTTGATGTGTGGTGAAAATGTGAATTAAAGGTTAACCTTCGTATCACAAGTAAGTTGGGTTATAATACGGTTTGTTTGTTCGCAATTTATGATCTTCTCCCGTTTCATTTCATGTATTGATAAGACAATGGAGGGTGAATTTGACAGTCAATAGTTATACGATGTACGGTTTTAAGACAATTCGTTTATTCAGATCTATGTCTTTGTTTACTACTCAATTAAAACCTTAATGCTAATACACGATCATTGACGAAAAAGTACTCGTGTTTTTTTTTTCAACAAATATTAATAAAAATAGCTGTTTTCACAAATATCGTCAAAATTTCAAGCCGATTCTTACATATGAAAACATCTACAAATCCTTGCAAATTTACGCGTTATGTCACTTACTCTTTTTTTTCAGAAGAATATTCTTATAATATGAAACATATTCAATAAAGAAAATGCACTGTCAATCCAAACATTGACTTACGGATTGCTATTTCGAGGAAAATCGTCCCACTTTCAAGCCGTTCCTTTCATATAACCGCATTGACATATCCTTGTAAATTCACGCGTTAAGTCACTAATTCATTTTTTTCAAATGGCTATTCTTATAATATGAAAAATATCCAGTATTGAAAATTCACTTTCAATCCAAACAATGACTTAAGAATAATTTATTTCAAGGGAAATCGTCCAAAGTTCAAGTCGTTCCTTTCATATGAACAGGTTTACGCAATGACAAATCCATGCAAATTCACGGGTTAAGTTATTAATTTATCTTTTTTCAAATTGATATTCTTATAAAATGAATCATATTCAATGAAGAAAATGCGCTGTCAATCCAAACAATGACTTTAGGATCGTTTATTTGAAGAAAAACACCAATTCTAACCAGCGATCGCTCTTCACGCCCTTTACATGGCGCATTCAGTGGATCACGAGTGACGTCACAGCAAAGGGAAGTAAGTCAAACGAACTTTTATTAATCGGTGCGCTATGACGGTGATTTATGACGTAATGCGTTATGCTAAAATGTTGCAAATAATTTCAATGTGATTCTTTTACTTCATATTTTAATTTTATGAAATAAACCCAACCTGTACATATGACCTTTAAGTGTCTGTTAGCAATTGGTTTGTGTAAGAAGCTGACCAGTGCTTCGCTGACCAAGGTATTTTGATGACCCCCACTGACTGACTAATAAGAGCTGATAAGCCATAAACAGCTCCTTATAACCAAAACAATGTAGAAAAAAAAGGTAATTTAGAAAAAAAAGCTGGCTCTACCAAATTCAAGCAGACTTTTATTTTTCATTCTTTAAATCTTAAAAGTTTAATTTGAAAAAATTGAAATTTTTCCTAACATGGTTTTGTGAAAAAATATCTTGACTAAATGTCAATCTCATGCATTTTTTTATTTCTTTGAAAAAAATGTGTTTAATGGTTTTGATTAAAGTATCACTGTTATTGTTTTTAATAAAGGAGTATATCAGTTGATTTGAGTAATCTTATTTGTCATTTTAAGGAATCTCATATTTTTTTCCCATTTTAATACATACAACTAATTTAGTTTGTATCTATTTTAAGAAATTAAAGTGGTATACAATTTGTGAACATTGTAATACATATCCATCATTAGAAAAAAAAAAGAAAAAATGTTGGATTTGACAATGTGTTGACATGAATGCAGTCAGTCAGCAGAACTGGCCAACAAAGATGGAGAAGGGATCTGTCAGCATTCAAACACAATCAAATTAAAAGTTAACAGAAGTTTAATGCAAAACAAGCACTTTAAAAACCCTTTTCCTTATTTGAGTAAAACACATATATTTTACCAATTCCTTTTCAGTATTAGGACAAGATTATGTGTTGGTAAGCATTATTCAATGTTCTTAAAAGCAGACCAATGTTTTGCTGACCACATTACTTTTGCTGACCCCTTTCAAAGACCTAATAAACAGTGCCCCGATTGACTGACTGATAAGAATTTATATGCAATAAACAGCTTCTCAAATCAAAATGATACAAAAAGAAGTAGCTGGCTTCATCATAGTCCAAATGCCTCAGGATAATAAGTTTTCTTTCGGTGATCTGTCTTTTCATTCCTATTTTTTTTTTATTTAAATCCATTTTTTTTCGTATTCATTGAAGGGACTTACTCAGATGTTTGTGGTCTTGGATTAATAAATGTAATTAACTTGATATTAACACTCATTGTTACTAAACAAAGACATCATCCAATTTCATTTCTTCTAAGTGTATTTTTTAGCTTCTCAAAACTGGTGGAAGGAATTTTTTCCAGGTATCATTTCATTCTTGTGGTTGACCATTGTATAGGTTGAGCTTATTACCTAGACACATGTACACTTCACATTTAGGCAAATTGTTGGTTTTCCCCATGTTCATGCAGATAGCAGTCTTGTGTAATACATTGATGAGTGGAACGATATAGCATACCAGTCATCAGTACATGTACCAGTATATTGGTTTTATATACCTGGTCAGCAAATTTGGGGGGCAAATGTATATATACCGTTTATTGCAGATTTTCCAAATAGTCAATTATGTGTAAGTCTGTTTAAGGGAATGAAAATATACATGTGATTATTTAGATGCATTGTAGAAAGAAAAGGAAAACATATTAGATGGCCGATATTTGAAAATGCCAGATTAACTTATAAAGTTATATACAAAATCATATCAAGAACAGTTTCTCCCTTTCTCTCATGCCAACATTTCTAGACTTTTGAAAAATGCTCCCAAAATACAATTTCACAAAAGTAAATAATTTCTAATAAATTAAAAAAAAGGGAAAATGGAAACTCGAGAAATTAACAAAAATATCTATTCTGAGACAAATGACTCAGGTAGAGCCAGCTATTTTTTCTGCAGTGTTCTGATAATAGAGAGCTGTTTATTGCCTATATAGCCATTCTTATCAGTCGGTCAGTGGGGGTCATCAGAATTACCTTGGTCAGCTAACACTGCTACTTTTTAGACCAACCAATCTACTGTTGTCCAACCAACACACAAAACAAAACCCATTTATCAAAAATAAGTGTGCTACTTTATTTAGAATAAAAGGTAAAATGCTTGATTTGCATTAAAAATAAGTTTAAATATTAATTCAATTCTGATTGAATATTGATAGAACAATTTGTCTGACTGACTGCTTCCATGTCAAGAAATTGCTGACCAATCCTGTGGATCAATCAACACATTTATTATTTAACCCTTTCCCAAATTACAAATTTTCAACTGTCCCAAATTGAAAGAGTTTGCAGGCGACATTTCAAAATTTGATGAAATTGCACAATATTTTTCAGAAAGAGCAGAAAACGTTGTGGGAAAATGAAAAATTGTCCCTTATGAGCAATTGACCTTACGACAGACTTTGATTGACAGCTGGAACTGACCAATCAGCGAACAATTCGGTTGCTATCCGCCATTTTCTCCGACACGCTGTGCGACTCCGTCAACACATAGCACTATTGTGCTGTCGTTTTTCTTCGTCAATACTGCTTAAGATATTGTTTAAGTACTTATTTTAGAGAAATTAAGTGTAAGGAGAGACTTGTGGGTGAAGTAGAGTTTATCCCGTTTCCAAAATCTGTCACATATATTGTGAAATGACTGAGATCTACACGCAATTAGTAAATATATGCAAACAGTTAATTTATAAAACGATGTAAAGAATAGAAGTATGAACTATAATTTTCTTTCTTTTTTTCTTTCACATGTTAGTAAATTTTTATTTTTGTCTTTTATCTTCGTTTGAAAATGAAGAATTGTTGTTTTTAAAAAACGGAATTGACACATAATGACGAATGTTATTAGTTGCATTTGATAATGAATCAAATGTTAACTAAAAATACAATATTGATCGATAATGTTGTGAGAGGACATGGTTTCCAGTTGGATATATACAAATTCTTCAAATTGGATTTTAATTAATTGATTTTGTTTTTAAATGGACTTTAAGAGCACCTTAAACAATTAATTAACTTTCTTATTATAGCCCATCAATCCACCTACCTGTAATGATCGCTGTATCGTATCCAAATTTAAAAGCTATCAAAAACAAAACAAATCCATAGTTCCTTGTTGCAACTTTATCCGAATACCTTAAAGAATCTAATGTTGCTGTAATATGTTGTAAAACACACTCTTGGTGGACAGTGGTTGATAACAAAGACCGCCGATCGGCTAAACAATAAAGCGTTTGTGACTTGACCATAAAGTGCAATTGTGTCAGATTGATGTTAATTAGCGTCGAAACCCTTTTTAACAATCGAGGTTTGTTAACCCTTTACCAAATAATAACTACATTTGACTACTTTGTTACAGACAACTAGGGAAAATATTGTGGGAAAAGGAGAAATTGCTCTTAACGAGCAAGATATCCTTTTCCAACAATATGGTCTGCCCTATCAGAAAAGTATTAATTCATCATATTCATTTAAATGACGTCTGGAAACTCTTTAAATTTTGAACAATTGAAAATATTTCGTTTGGTAAAATGACCCTTAGTTCGTAATCAAGTAGCAAAACCGACAACCATCCATTAAGTAGCATACAAAAGATTATGTTCAAAAGTCTTGATTATTAACTTATTTGACAACAAAATAGTGATTGTTCCTATCAGCAATTGTTTAACACCATAATCTCAACATGACCAACACTATTATACCATTTTCAACATGACAAAATTGGCAGGTCTGCGTTTTGAATCATTCAGGATATACGCCGATTTAGTAAAATAAAAATTTAAACCGTTTAAGAATCAAAATGAGATAATTTTGTTCGTAACCTGCAAATTAACTATTTTGAAGGAGTATGAAATACGGTCATTTTGAAGGTCCGGTCGAACCAGTGCCGAACGGACCAATGTCGTTCGAATCCGAGTCTGATCGGACTTTGGACGGATCGTGTTTGGTGCCGATCGGACCTACACTGCTTGGGTAAATAACTCCCCCAACGCCATAGAGATATATAACAGAGCTGTTATAAATGTCTCCGCTAACGCTCAAAATAAACCATCTTCTTTACAAATTGTCATGCTATATGTACATATTATCCAGCAATGAAGGCAGGTGCTTATTTTGTAAGAATATTTCCGATTTTAAATAAGAATATCCGAAAGCATCGGCAATGTGAAACAGGGATCCTAGATTGTGCATTGACGCTATTTCACTCAGAATGTCGGAGAAAATTAGAGTGACCTCCCCTATTTACGGTGGGCGTGGTTAACTGCTCTGTGTCGTAAGGTCAATTGATCAGACTCGGATTCGAACGACATTAGTCCGTTCGGCACTGGTTCGAACGGACCTTCAAAATGACCGTATTTCATACTACTTCAAAACAGTTAATTTGCAGTATTTGCAGGTTACGAACAAAATTATCTCATTTTGATTCTTAAACGGTTTAAATTTTTATTTTACTAAATCGGCGTATATCCTGAATGATTCAAAACGCAAACCTGCCAATTTTGTCATGTTGAAAATGGTATAATAGTGTTGGTCATGTTGAGATTATGGTGTTAAACAATTGCTGATAGGAACAATCACTATTTTGTTGTCAAATAAGTTAATAATGAAGACTTTCGAACGTAATCTTTTGTATGCTACTTAATGGATGATTGTCGGTTTTGCTACTTGATTACGAACTAAGGGTCATTTTACCAAACGAAATATTTTCAATTGTTCAAAATTTAAAGAGTTTGCAGACGTCATTTAAATGAAGATGATGAATTAATACTTTTCTGATAGGGCAGACCATATTGTTGGAAAAGGATAACTTGCTCGTTAAGAGCAATTTCTCCTTTTCCCACAATATTTTCCCTAGTTGTCTGTAACAAAGTAGTCAAATGTAGTTATTATTTGGTAAAGGGTTAACAAACCTCGATTGTTAAAAAGGATTAAGGGTTTCGACGCTAATTAACATCAATCTGACACAATTGCACTTTATGGTCAAGTCACAAACCCTTTATTGTTTAGCCGATCGGCGGTCTTTGTTATCAACCACTGTCTACCAAGAGTGTGTTTTACAACATTTTACAGCAACATTAGATTCTTAAAGGTATTCGGATAAAGTTGCCACAAGGAGCTATGGATTCGTTTTGTTTTTAATAGCTTTTAAATTTTGATACGATACATCGATCATGATGGGCTATAATAAGAAAGTTAATTAATTGTTTAAGGTGCTCTTAGGGTCCATTTAAAAACAAAATCAATTAATTAAAATCCAATTTGAAGAATTTGTATATATCCAACTGGAAACCATGTCCTCTCACATTATCGATCAATACCTGTATTTTTAGTTAACATTTGATTCATTATCAAATGCAACTAATAACATTCGTCATTATGTGTCAATTCCGTTTTTTAAAAACAACAATTCTTCATTTTCAAACGGTGATAAAAGACAAAAATAAAAATTTACTAACATGTGAAAGAAAAAAAGAAAGAAAATAATAGTTCATACTTCTATTCTTTACATCGTTTTATAAATTAACTGTTTGTATATATTTACTAATTACATGTAGATCTCAGTCATTTCACAATATATGTGACAGATTTTGGAAACGGGATAAACTCTACTTCACCCACAAGTCTCTCCTTATACATAATTTCTCTATAATAAGTACTTAAACAATATCTTAAGCAGTATTGACGAAGAAAAACGACAGCACAATAGTACTATGTGTTGAATGAGTCGCACAGCGTGTCGGAGAAAATGGCGGATAGCAACCGAAGTGTTCGCTGATTGGTCAGTTCCAGCTGTCAATCAAAGTCTGTCGTAAGGTCAATTTCTCCTTTTCCCACAAAGTTTTCTAAAGTCGTCTGCAACAAAGTCGTCAAATGTCGTTATTGTTTGGATAAGGATTAAGCATGGATTCATAACAATGTGACAAAATTAATACTCCTTTGATTTCAGTTGTATGCATATTGAAATCTAGATAAAATTTAGAAAAAAATGAGAAAAGCTGATATTTTTAATTACCACAACTCACATTTAGTGCCATAGTACTCTTTAAAGTTAATACAATTAAAACATTGACACAATGGGCAAGAACATGAAACGGTAGAAACAATTTACTTTTGAAAAGATGAAAATGTTAACATAACATTTATTCAAGATTTTCAAATTGTACAAAGCAATGTTAAATTAAAAAAAAGATTAAATTGAAATTTGACAAATGGATTTTTCTGTTTCAAAGGCATTTGACTATCATGGAGCCAGCTACTTTTTCTGCATTGATTAAAGGGAGCTCTTTTATGGCTTATCCATTCTTATCAGTCAGTCAGTGGGGGGGTCATCAAAATTACATTGGTCAGCAAACACTAGTCGGCATTTTAGACCAACCAATCTACTGTTGTCCAACCAACATACAAAACAAAAACCATTTATCAAAAATAATTGTGCTACTTTATTTAGAATAAAAGGTTAAATGCTTGATTTGCATTAAAATAACGTTTAATATTAATTCAATTCAAATTGAATACTGATAGAACAATTTGTCTGACTGACTGCTTCCATGTCAAGAAATTGCTGACCAATCTTGTGGACCAATCAACACGTTTCTTATTTATTCATGGATTTAGAACAATGTGACAAAATTCATACTCCTTTGATTTCATTTGAATATATATAGATCTATATATATATCAAATCTAGATGAATTCGAGAAAAAACATGAGAAAAGCTGATATTTGAAAATTACCACAACTCACATAGATTGACAGGGTGTAGGACAATTCCCCACTAGGACGATTCCCTACTAGGACAATTACCCACAGGACAATTCCCCACCAGGACGATTACCCACTAGGACAATTGCCCACTGGGACAATTACCCACTATTTGATATAAAACATTTATTCAAATAAATTATGTTTTTATATTTATAACATAGATTTTGCATTATGTACGTTATCTGTTATCATTAACAATGAAAATAAGAGTGGGAAATTATCAAAATAGAGATTTGAAGCATTGTTCCTTTTTCGTCTGCAAAAATGTATACTGATAAAAGAATTGTACAGAATGCATGTAACAATTTATTATCAATAGTGTTGCAAAAGTAAATTTAATATCAATTAATTGGACTGTTGATTCAAAATGTTAACCTAACATGAAATATTTAGTTTGCAAATATTGAATATTCTGATTAAAAGAATCTTTGTGAATTCTTATGATATTGATTTTCAAATGCTTACATATTTCAAGTAGATGGAATATGGGATCTAATGGGATATAATATAAGGAAGCATAGGGATAATAAACCGAATTTCAAAAGAAATGAAAAATTAAGATGTGAAAATCCAACACAGACTGAAAAACATGTACATTATTGATGTATCAAATATCAATTAAAGACCTCATTAGCAAGGTTTAGCCAAAGGTTGATTAGAGGTGTGAAGCAAAACAATCATTATTCAATCAAAACCAAAATTAAAAAGCTTACCAAAATATAAATTTATCAATAAATCTGTTTTCAATTGCCTAAATTAATAAATGGGTCGATTATTATTCATTGAATTGCAATCCGTTCTTTTCTACATTATCATTGTGCACAAATACTATGCTTAAATCCATGATCACTGATTTTAATTTAGTTTAAATTTATTGCCTCAATAGTAAAGATTCGTGAACATATCAAAAGATATATTCTATTGCTTTTATTTATTTAAAGTGAGGAATTGTCCACATTCTCATTACAAAAAGGTTTGTGAATGGACAATCGTTTGACCTTTTTTTCAACCATGTGTTTTTTGTTTGGCTATCGTAACATAAATATATTTTCATGTGTAAATTGAAGATAATGGTTTGAAAAAATATTTGAATAATTCTTTAATTCAGATTCTTGAAAAATAAGAGTTTTGTGACCATTTCATTTCACCAGTGGGGTATTGTCCTATTTGACACAAATGTGGGGTATTGTCCGGTGGGTAATTGTCCAGTGGGTAATTGTCCTGTGGGTTATTGTCCTAGTGGGGAATCGTCCTAGTGGGGAATTGTCTGTACCCCAGATTGACATAGTACTCTAAAAGTTGATACAATTAATACATTTAACAATGGAAAAAAAATGTAATAATTTACTTTAAGGAAAAAGAAAGAAAAATTAAATAACAGCATTTATTCAAGATTTTCAATTTGTGCAAAGCAAGGTTAATTAAGAACAATTTCTCCTTTTTCTAACATGTCAAATATTCTTAAATAAGAAATGATAATTAAAGGAAAGGGTTGAAATAAAACTTGACAAATTGATTTTTCATTTCAAAAGGCATTTGACTTTTTTGGAGCCAGCTTCTTTTTTTGCATTGTTTTGGTAATAGGGAGCTGTTTATCGCTTGTCAGTTCTTATCAGTCAGTCAGTGGGGGTCATCAAAATTACCCTGGTCAGCAAAATACTGGTCAGCATTTTATACCCTCTGGTCAGCTGGTCCGCGGTCAGCAGTCAGCTGGTCAACAGAAAAAAGTAAACAGAATATACCTTCCCTCCAGTTAGGGACTGTCTAATCTTTTTTTTCAACTATTTTTAGTAAAGGGTTAAACAGAGACATAGATAACAGAGATTGGCAGCTCCTTCTTTACCTATAGCCGGTTTTTGCGATATCTCGCATGACGCGTTATTTAGCGAGAACTTTCGAGATCTGTCTATCGACGCCGTTTTCAACTAAACGCAAAATAGGCAACACACATTAAAGCGTGTTTTAAGTCTTAATTAAATTATCTTCTTGCCGAATTCACTATATTGTTATTGTTAGAAAGTTTCTCCATCCAACAAGATCGATCAGCAAGCGATTATCAAAGAAATAAACATAGCAAACTGCGACAAACTTGATTGAATTGTTTGCAATTTCGTGGTTGGGTGCGATAAACGTGATAATTGAGTAGTTTTAGATTCAAACTGTTCTAAAGCAGGGTTTTTCAAACATTTCTAATTCAAGTCCATTTTAAAGAAAGGGTTTGTTTTTCTACATTTCCATATTTTCAGTTTGATATTCCTTGTCATTTAGAAGTTATTCCGTACTGAATATGTCCATTTTACGACCCTATTGAGTTTAACCATCTTGATTTACAAGCAAAAATTAACAAAGTTGTGCACAGTAAAACTAAAAAACTATGCACTGGATCATATCATACTTGACATTTTCCTGAAGTGTTATTTTTGTTTTATGGTTGCCCGCATTTTTAAAGTAATCTTCGCTTCCATAACGAAGTTATATCAGGTTTATTGAACCACACACGCATGATCATGATTTCGGCCATATTATTTTCAACCAAAATATTTCATACTTGTACAAAGTAAAATGGTTTAACAGAGGATTATTCAAACATTTCTAATTTATGTCCACTTTAATGGGATAATATGATTTTGTTGATTTCCAAATTTTCAGTCTGATATTCTTTGTCATTTAGAAGTTATTGCGTACTAAATATGTCCCATTTACTACCTTAATGAGTTCAGCCATCTTGATTTCCAACCAAAAATTAACAAAGTTGTGCACAGTAAAACTAAAAAAATATGCACTGGATCATATCATACTTGACATTTTCCTGAAGTGTTATTTTTGTTTTATGGTTGCCCGCATTTTTAAAGTAATCTTCGCTTCCATAACGAAGTTATATCAGGTTTACTGAACCACACACGCATGATCATGATTTCGGCCATTTTATTTTCAACCAAAATATTTCATACTTGTACAAAGTAAAATGTTTTAACAGAGGATTATTCAAACATTTCTGATTTATGTCCACTTTAATGGGATAATATAATTTTGTTGATTTCCAAATTTTCAGTCTGATATTCTTTGTCATTTAGAAGTTATTGCGTACTAAATATGTCCATTTACTACCTTAATGAGTTCAGCCATCTTGATTTCCAACCAAAATATAACAAAGTTGTGCACAGTAAAACTAAAAAACTATGCACTGGATCATATCATACGTGACATTTTCCTGAAGTGTTATTTTTGTTTTATGGTTGCCCGCATTTTTAAAGTAATCTTCGCTTCCATAACGAAGTTATATCAGGTTTACTGAACCACACACGCATGATCATGATTTCGGCCATTTTATTTTCAACCAAAATATTTCATACTTGTACAAAGTAAAATGTTTTAACAGAGGATTATTCAAACATTTCTGATTTATGTTCACTTTAATGGGATAATATAATTTTGTTGATTTCCAAATTTTCAGTCTGGTATTCTTTGTCATTTAGAAGTTATTGCGTACTAAATATGTTTCATTTACTACCTTAATGAGTTCAGCCATCTTGATTTCCAACCAAAACATAACATATTTGTACACTGTAAAACTAAAAAACTATGCACTGGATCATATCATACGTGACATTTTCCTGAAGTGTTATTTTTGTTTTATGGTTGCCCGCATTTTTAAAGTAATCTTCGCTTCCATAACGAAGTTATATCAGGTTTTCTGAACCACACACGCATGATCATGATTTCGGCCATATTATTTTCAACCAAAATATTTCATACTTGTACAAAGTAAAATGGTTTAACAGAGGATTATTCAAACATTTCTGATTTATGTCCACTTTAATGGGATAATATAATTTTGTTGATTTCCAAATTTTCAGTCTGATATTCTTTGTCATTTAGAAGTTATTGCGTACTAAATATGTTTCATTTACTACCTTAATGAGTTCAGCCATCTTGATTTCCAACCAAAATATAACATAGTTGTACACTGTTAAACTAAAAAACTATGCACTGGTTCATATCATACTTGACATTTTCCTGAAGTGTTATTTTGGTTTTATAGTTACCCACTTTTTTATGGTGATTGTCGTGTTTATAATGAAGTTATACCAGGTTTACTTTACCACACAAGCATAATCATGATTTCAGCCATTTTATTTTCAATCAAAATCTTTCATTTTTGCATCAATTAAAACTCAAATTGTGTGACTTGGGTTTTATCAAACGTGTTATTACTGAAAACGTCTGAATGAGTTTGAATTGATCCCGCATTAAATGCTGACTAAGTTCTATAGTTTCCCGTATTTTCAAAGTGATATACCTATATAAGAAGAAGAAAATCCATTCAATTAATAGACAAAAGAATTGATAGATCTTCTTAATCAGAAACACCATGATATATCCTTTTTCGTCATACTTCTTAATTCCGATCGCTTGCAAATATGTCAAGTGAAATGTGTCATTTGAAGAACGAAGGGTGATAGAGTCAATCACGGTAGTACTACGATTGTAAATTGCCACCCCATGAAATATGTAGTTTGATGTCATAAAACCTTTAGATGCTAGGGCGATTACACAAGAAGTGTGTGGCGCTAACCCTGTGTCCAATCTCTGACACCTCATCCAAATTTAATGACCTAAAGCTCCCGAAAACAAACTAGGCAGGATTTGTTCTGTTTTAAGCGTCTGTCTGGGTTTAAAGTAGTGTGCTTTGACTTAATTTCTCATTTAGAAATGATAATAAAAACGAAGGTGCAAGACATACTATTTGCTTTAGCTTAGCATTCAAAAAGCTCACATTTCTTTTTTCTAAAACCATTTGGTCAGCAGCATGATAAGACCAGACCGTTACGTGTTTAAGAATAATTATGTACTTATTGATTTGCAATCAATATTAGAGGAATCTGCGGTAAAAGGTGTATTCGAAACTTTGCTCGTCAGTTTTTTCTTACGTGTCCTTTCGTTTACTAAAACCGTTTTAACAAAAATTCTCATCACATGCATTTTAACATCATAAAATACTTTTAATTTTCTTAAATTGAAACATTTGGCTTGAAATAATGACATGATAAAAAACGTGTTTTGTTTTGACAAAATTAGCACTGTAAACAGTTTTACGACACAAAATAAATAAAATGAAGTTAGAAAGCAATTTTTTCATATTAACGAAAACTATCATGTCTTAGTGGAATGTTCATGCTTTGGTTATTAACCGCAACTAAATAGAGTCACTTGATTTATTACAAAATATTATTTAAACCTTTGCCTGAAAGACATTGTCGTTATAAGTACAATTGCATGGTAATCAAGCCTGTCATTGAAAAAGAAGGCCTACTGGAACTTTTTGTTTTGTTTTTAACGTAAAATCAATTTAATAAAATAAAAATAAAACAAAATGTCCAGAAGTCTTTTCAGATAACCAGTCAGATAACCAAAACATAGCTATTTTACTGTAATAAAAAAGTATCAATTTCGCTTGACATCTCCCGTGGCAACGGATAGACAGGTACGCACTTTACTTATCTCGCAGAACCTGGCGGCATGCGAGAGTTTGGCGATAATTCCGGAGTTGCCAATCTCTGTTATCTTTGTCTCAGGGTTAAACAAACAAAAGTTTGATCTGGCCAGGTCTCAAACTTCAGACTCGAGTCTTCCAAGTCATGAATGGGACAATCCAATGAACAAGTTAGCATACATTGAAAACAGTGTGTGGAAAAGGACTTGTGTAATGAGTAATGTGAACTCTATATACATGCATTCAAACAATAACAAAGAAAAAAGGGAGACAACTTTGCCCATCTTTCCCCCATGAGTAAACTTGCTGTTGATCCCCGTACTCTGACTTTCACGGCATACTATTTTAAGCAGCAGCGTGGATAAAGAAATTGCCCGTTCACAAGGAGCATTTCTACGCTTTGGACAGGGGTCGGGTGTGGGGGTCGGGTTTTGGGGGGAAGTCACTCTGTGCGGATATGAACATATACACTAACAGTCTTGCCAGATTATGGGTAAAGGGTTAGCAATCAGAAACATAATAATCAGTAGAATTACTCAATGAAACACTGTAGGAAAAGGGACAATGACTTATTTGATTATCTCCATATAGAAATATTGATCGGACGGGGTCTCGAACAAACGACATTCTGGTTAACGTGGTAAAATCAGAAACGTCGTCTGCATACTTCTTTAGAATAGATTGCCTTGAAAGACTGAATCCCTAATTACCACATTTTACTATCATAAAGTACCGATACGTTTCAAAGTATTTTATTCTGTCGCTCTGTTTGTTTGGGACTTAACGCTGATGTCAACAGTATTCTAGTCATTTTGATGACTTTTTCATCTGTTTCATTTTCCACGTAGAGCAATTTGGTGGGTTTGTCCAATGAGACATGTCGCATTGACTTCTTATACCATTACCAAACAATAACGACATTTGACCAGTTTGTTGGAGGCGACTTTGGAAAACGTTGTGGGAAAATGAGAAATTGCTCTTCACCAGCAATTTCTCCTTTTCCCACAATGGTTTCTCCTCTATCCGAAGATCAGTTTTCAAATTCATCGCATTCAGAAATGGCATCTGAAACTCCTCCAGTTAGGGACTGTCTAAACTTTTTTTTCAACTATTTTTGGTAAAGGGTTAAACAAACAAAAGTTTGATCTGGCCAGGTCTCAAACTTCAGACTCCAGCCTTCCAAGTCATGAATGGGACAATCCAATGAACAAGTTAGCATACATTGAAAACAGTGTGTGGAAAAGGACTTGTGTAGTGAGTAATGTGAACTCTTTATGCATGCATTCAAACAATAACAAAGAAAAAAGGGAGACAACTTTGCCCATCTTTCCCCCATGAGTAAACTTGCTGTTGATCCCCCTACTCTGACTTTCACGGCATACTATTTTAAGCAGCAGCGTGGATAAAGAAATTGCCCATTCACAAGGAGCATTTCTACGCTTTGGACGGGGGTCGGGTGTGGGGGTCTGGTTTTTGGGGGGAAGTCACTCTGTGCGGATATGAACATATACAATAACAGTCTTGCCAGATTATGGGTAAAGGGTTAGCAATCAGAAACATAATCAGTAGAATTACTCAATGAAACACTGTAGGAAAAGGGACAATGACTTATTTGATTATCTCCATATAGAAATATTGATCGGACGGGGTCTCGAACAAACGACATTCTGGTTAATGTGGTAAAATCAGAAACATCGTCTGCATACTTCTTTAGAATAGATTGCCTTGAAAGACTGAATCCCTAATTACCATATTTTACTATCATAAAGTACCGATACGTTTCAAAGTATTTTATTCTGTCGCTCGGTTTGTTTGGGACTTAACGCTGATGTCAACAGTATTCTAGTCATTTTGATGACTTTTTCATCTGTTTTATTTTCCACGTAGAGCAATTTGGTGGTTTTGTCCAATGAGACATGTCGCATTGACTTCTTATACCATTACCAAACAATAACGACATTTGACCAGTTTGTTGGAGGCGACTTTGGAAAAACGTTGTGGGAAAATGAGAAATTGCTCTTCACCAGCAATTTCTCCTTTTCCCACAATGTTTTCTGCTCTATCCCAAGATTATTTTTCAAATTCATCGCATTTAGAAATGGCGTCTGAAACCCTTCCAGTTAGGGACTCTCTAAACTATTTCTCAACTATTTTTGGTAAAGGGTTAAACAAACAAAAGTTTGATCTGGCCAGGTCTCAAACTTCAGACTCCAGTCTTCCAAGTCATGAATGGGACAATCCAATGAACAAGTTAGCATACATTGAAAACAGTGTGTGGAAAAGGACTTGTGTAATGAGTAATGTGAACTCTTTATGCATGCATTCAAACAATAACAAAGAAAAAAAGGGAGACAACTTTGCCCATCTTTCCCCCATGAGTAAACTTGCTGTTGATCCCCTTACTCTGACTTTCACGGCATACTATTTTAAGCAGCAGCGTGGATAAAGAAATTGCCCATTCACAAGGAGCATTTCTACGCTTTGGACGGGGGTCGGGTGTGGGGGTCTGGTTTTTGGGGGGAAGTCACTCTGTGCGGATATGAACATATACAATAACAGTCTTGCCAGATTAGTGGGTAAAGGGTTAGCAATCAGAAACATAATCAGTAGAATTACTCAATGAAACACTGTAGGAAAAGGGACAATGACTTATTTGATTATCTCCATATAGAAATATTGATCGGACGGGGTCTCGAACAAACGACATTCTGGTTAACGTGGTAAAATCAGAAACATCGTCTGCATACTTCTTTAGAATAGATTGCCTTGAAAGACTGAATCCCTAATTACCATATTTTACTATCATAAAGTACCGATACGTTTCAAAGTATTTTATTCTGTCGCTCGGTTTGTTTTGGACTTAACGCTGATGTCAACAGTATTCTAGTCATTTTGATGACTTTTTCATCTGTTTTATTTTCCACGTAGAGCAATTTAGTGGGTTTGTCCAATGAGACATGTCACATTGACTTCTTATACCATTACCAAACAATAACGACGTTTGACAAGTTTGTTGGAGGCGACTTTGGAAAACGTTGTGGGAAAATGAGAAATTGCTCTTCACCAGCAATTCCTCCTTTTCCCACAATGTTTTCTCCTCTATCCAAAGATTAGTTTTCAAATTCATCGCATTCAGAAATGGCGTCTGAAACTCCTCCAGTTAGGGACTGTCTAAACTTTTTTTTCAACTATTTTTGGTAAAGGGTTAAACAAACAAAAGTTTGATCTGACCAGGTCTCAAACTTCAGACTCCAGCCTTCCAAGTCATGAATGGGACAATCCAATGAACAAGTTAGCATACATTGAAAACAGTGTGTGGAAAAGGACTTGTGTAATGAGTAATGTGAACTCTATATACATGTATGTCAAACAATAACAAAGAAAAAAAGGGAGACAACTTTGCCCATCTTTCCCCATGAGTAAACTTGCTGTTGATCCCCTTACTCTGACTTTCACGGCATACTATTTTAAGCAGCAGCGTGCATAAAGAAATTGCCCGTTCACAAGGAGCATTTCTACGCTTTGGACGGGGGTCGGGTGTGGGGGTCTGGTTTTTGGGGGGAAGTCACTCTGTGCGGATATGAACATATACAATAACAGTCTTGCCAGATTAGGGGTAAAGGGTTAGCAATCAGAAACATAATCAGTAGAATTACTCAATGAAACACTGTAGGAAAAGGGACAATGACTTATTTGATTATCTCCATATAGAAATATTGATCAGACGGGGTCTCGAACAAACGACATTCTGGTTAACGTGGTAAAATCAGAAACATCGTCTGCATACTTCTTTAGAATAGATTGCCTTGAAAGACTGAATCCCTAATTACCATATTTTACTATCATAAAGTACCGATACGTTTCAAAGTATTTTATTCTGTCGCTCGGTTTGTTTGGGACTTAACGCTGATGTCAACAGTATTCTAGTCATTTTGATGACTTTTTCATCTGTTTTATTTTCCACGTAGAGCAATTTGGTGGGTTTGTCCAATGAGACATGTCGCATTGACTTCTTATACCATTACAAACAATAACGACATTTGACCAGTTTGTTGGAGGCGACTTTGGAAAACGTTGTGGGAAAATGAGAAATTGCTCTTCACCAGCAATTTCTCCTTTTCCCACAATGTTTTCTCCTCTATCCGAAGATCAGTTTTTAAATTCATCGCATTCAGAAATGGCGTCTGAAACTCCTCCAGTTAGGGACTGTCTAAACTCTTTTTCAACTATTTTTGGTAAAGGGTTAAACAAACAAAAGTTTGATCTGGCCAGGTCTCAAACTTCAGACTCCAGCCTTCCAAGTCATGAATGGGACAATCCAATGAACAAGTTAGCATACATTGAAAACAGTGTGTGGAAAAGGACTTGTGTAATGAGTAATGTGAACTCTATATACATGTATGTCAAACAATAACAAAGAAAAAAAGGGAGACAACTTTGCCCATCTTTCCCCCCATGAGTAAACTTGCTGTTGATCCCCTTACTCTGACTTTCACGGCATACTATTCTAAGCAGCAGCGTGGATAAAGAAATTGCCCATTCACAAGGAGCATTTCTACGCTTTGGGGGGTCGGGTGTGGGGGTCTGGTTTTGGGGGGAAGTTACTCTGTGCGATATGAACATATACACTAACAGTCTTGCCAGATTATGGGTAAAGGGTTAGCAATCAGAAACATAATAATCAGTAGAATTACTCAATGAAACACTGTAGGAAAAGGGACAATGACTTATTTGATTATCTCCATATAGAAATATTGATCAGACGGGGTCTCGAACAAACGATATTCTGGTTAACGTGGTAAAATCAGAAACATCGTCTGCATACTTCTTTAGAATAGATTGCCTTGAAAGACTGAATCCCTAACTACCATATTTTACTATCATAAAGTACCGCTACGTTTCAAAGTATTCTATTCTGTCGCTCGGTTTGTTTGGGACTTAACGCTGATGTCAACAGTATTCTAGTCATTTTGATGACTTTTCATCTGTTTTATTTTCCACGTAGAGCAATTTGGTGGGTTTGTCCAATGAGACATGTCGCATTGACTTCTTATACCATTACCAAACAATAACGACATTTGACCAGTTTGTTGGAGGCGACTTTGGAAAACGTTGTGGGAAAATGAGAAATTGCTCTTCACTAGCAATTCTCCTTTTCCCACAATGTTTTCTCCTCTATCCGAAGATCAGTTTTCAAATTCATCGCATTCAGAAATGGCGTCTGAAACTCCTCCAGTTAGGGACTGTCTAAACTTTTTTTTCAACTATTTTTGGTAAAGGGTTAAACAAACAAAATTTTGATCTGGCCAGGTCTCAAACTTCAGACTCCAGCCTTCCAAGTCATGAATGGGACAATCCAAGGAACAAGTTAGCATACATTGAAAACAGTGTGTGGAAAAGGACTTGTGTAATGAGTAATGTGAACTCTTTATGCATACATTCAAACAATAACAAAGAACAAAGGGAGACAACTTTGCCCATCTTTCCCCCATGAGTAAACTTGCTGTTGATCCCCCTTACTCTGACTTTCACGGCATACTATTTTAAGCAGCAGTGTGGATAAAGAAATTTTCCCCACATAGGAGCATTTCTACGCTTTGGACGGGGGTCGGGTGTGGGGGTCTGGTTTTTGGGGGGAAGTCACTCTGTGCGGATATGAACATATATGTAACTGTACGGACTCTTACTGGTTGTAGATATAAAACAAACACGTAGGTTCCAATTATGTCTTTTAACTCAATGGATATTTACACATGCGATGTCTGTCATATTTACAAAGGTCATCTACCTCTCCCGCATTGTAGGCTCTAGCGGCTATAAAATACAACAATGAACAAACCATAAGTAATAAAGAAACAAATCTCTCCTATTTACTATAAAGACGACTCAATTAATAAATACTCTTGAATGACAATCAATTGTTCTTAAATTACTTTTTAACAAGGTCAATTGGTTGTCCTTTTATAACTACTGCTAGGAAACTGATGAATGTAGATGACGTTTATTTCTCAAGTAAAAGCTAATAAAATTAAACACATGAAAGGGACAGTACAGCACAGCACACAATGGAACTTACCAATTTATAAAATTGCTCGCTCCAACTCACCAACTCACACATTCTCGTCTACACGTGGTGCTGTCAGTGCTGTAACAAGAATCCATGCAACCCATTAGATAACGTGAAAAGAACTATAAAATAGACTTTTTACTCATTGCAGACGCTCACATGCTATTCGTCATAGAATGCACAAAAACACTTTATTAAAAATAATTAAATGATACATAGCCAAATAAATTATTCATTCCAGCATATTACAGTCAATTCAGCAGGGCGCGAAAGGTTAACAAAGACACAAAAGAAAGTACCATTTACTAATTTTGTGGTGTTCACTGTTCAAAGTCTGTGTTATAAATGAATTGACTATAATCTGGCCAAACTGGTTTGAGTACAATAAAAACATAGACTGTCATACAAACCATCTTAAAAAACTTTTAATTATCGACAAGGAATTTAATGGACGAAACTGAAAGATTTAAAAACATGACCTGGCTACATACTCCCGCTCTGTCTTTAGTTTAGTTTAAACTTATTTATTTTACATCGATTGTGAAACAAGTTCTTACAACTTAGATTAATCACTCTCGATTCTGCTTCCTGGATACATAACCAGTAATCGCGCCAAATGTGGATTAATGAAAGTTCGCAAGGCAGATCCCGCTTTTCACGGGATTCGAACCCACGACCCTCGTGTCCAGAAGCCGACGCTCTACCTCTGGACCACTGTCCTCCCGCTCTGTCAAAATGACGTCTCGTCATCTACCAAAATATAGTCCAAGTCAACAGTCATAAATACTAAACTAAGTAGGCTTCTCTAAGATCTACTTACACTACTATGTATGAAGTAACTACATACATGAACAAAAAAATAATTTCAATAGACAATAAAAAAGTTGTCAAGTTACACTACTTATGGTATAACTTGTTTTATGATACAAAATATTGTAGTAAATTACACCTTTTCGGTCTAATCATTTTCCAATTTTGTACATTCCTCCTTTTTTTTCAAAGGGGCTCCGACCTCATGAATCAGCGGTACAAAACAAACATAAGCATACGACTATATAGTAATTTTATTAAGTACAAGGAGAACATAATTTAAAAACACTACATAACTAAAATCATGATTTCATAACTGTTTCAACAAGCTTATGAGCTGTCAGCGTATCCACTTCAGATAAAATACCGGACTTTACTAGAATATCCAGGGCTTGAATTCTGGTATCCTCTGTAATTCGGTACGTAAGGTAGTCACCATACCTATCAGGTGGCTTTCTTAGTCTTGTAGTTCTTCTTGGGGTTGGAACTGGTCGTGGTGATGGCATCGGTTCAGGAAGTTTGTTACCAGTAATGCTGTTGTCATCTGAGGGCAATTTTTCATCTTCCGGTGGCAACGGCTCTACTTCTTTATCTTCATCAACCAACATCTTCTCTTCCGTTTCTGTGCCATCAACATGGAGGTCTTCCTGACAAGATAAATGAGAATTCTCATGAAAATGTGTATCATTTTCAACACTAGTTCCTACACTAATTACATCATTATCTTCAGGTAATTCAAGGTCATTATCCCTCGACAAATTGTCGGGATTACATGTTGGGGTTTCTCTTAATTCCACTAACTGATTCTCATAAACATCATCGTCATCATCGTCATCATCGTCATCATGGGCGTCCCCATCCATATGTACTCGCTGAGCACAGTCATAATATTCCGAATCAGAATCGTGGTCAGTTGTGATATCACATGTTTCATCATCTTTGGATGCATCCTCTATGTCTGATATAACATGATATTCAGACATGGTTTCTCCTACAATTAAATCATCATCTATGTTTTGGTTATGAATCAAAAAGAGATGATTTCTGTGCAGAGTTCGTTCTCTACCGGACTCTTGCGACTTGACCTTGAAAACGGGTATGTCATGTCTAGGTTGTTCAATTACGACATAAGTATCAGACTCAAATTTGTCCGCAATCTTATGTTTGCCTTCAAAGGCTAATTTCTTCACTAAAACAGTATCACCTGTGGATAAGCTTACTGCCTTAGCCTTTTTGTCATAATTTGTCTTCTGTTTCAGTTTGGCTTTGTTTGAATGTTTCAAGGCAATCTGGTGTGCCTTTTCCATGGACATCTGGAGATGTTTAAGGTATTCTCCTACAGATGAAACAGACGGTTCATCGTTGGCCTGTCCGAAAACTAGGTCTACTGGTAGTTTGGGTTTCCTTCCAAACAAAAGTTCGTATGGAGATGTTCTTGTTGTTTCGTGAGGAATACAGTTGTAATAAAATACAAGAGGTTTAATAAATTGTTTCCAATCCCTCTTGTGTTCTTCCTCTAAGGTACCTAGCATGTTCAACAGGGTACGATTGAAACGTTCTGGACCAGCATTTCCTTCCGGGTGATATGGGGTTGTATGGCTTTTCTTAACCCCTAGCAAGCTACAGAGTTCTTGTACTATCTGGCTCTCAAAATTAGCGCCTTGGTCCGAATGTATCCGGGTTGGAATTCCAAAATGTACAAAGAACTCGTTGAATAAAGCTTCTGCTGTTGTGTGGGCTGTTTGATTCCGAGTAGGAACTGCTTTGGCAAATTTGGTATAGTGGTCTGTTATCACAAGGATATTGCCTATATTTCCTTTGCACGGCTCCAAAGTTAAAAAATCTATACAGACCAATTCCAAAGGATACGAGCTATTAACATTTACTAGTGGTTCTTTTGACACCTTAGCTTTGCGTCTTATACATCTGTCACAGGATGTAATCCACTGGGATACATCGGCAGTTATGCCTGGCCAGTAAAATCTATCTCTTATTAACCTTAAAACTCTCTCCTGTCCTGGATGTCCCATGTCACTGTGTAAAGACTTCAGAATGTCTTTTCTCAAAGAAGTCGGAACTACCAGCTGTTCAATGATCTGATCTTCATCTTTTACTGTTCTAAACAATATGCCTCTTTTTAACTTGAAGTTCTTAAACTGCTTTCTCATAGCCAAATCTTCTTTGGACGTTTGTGTCTTTGGCATCCTTTGATCCATCACGGCAATTCTCCATTTGTCAATTACTTTATCTTGTCTCTGAGCGGTACGTATTTCTCGATATTCTTTTTGAGCTAAAAGTTGTCCAGGCTCCTACATGACATCAGCCAAGTTTATAGGATTCGTTGTAAGAATGTCTATAAACGGGGGAGTGATTGCTTGGCAAATAACTTTAACAACATCATCCTTTATATCTACTCTATGAGTCTGATTATCCTCAGGGATGTTATCGTATGGATACCGACTAAGTCCATCTGCATCTGCATTCTTGTATCCAGACCGATAAGAAATGTCAAAGTTATACTCGCCAAGAGCCGAGGCCCATCTTTGTCCAGTAGCATCGAGTTTCGCTGTGGTAAGGACGTAAGTAAGTGGGTTGTTGTCTGTAAGAACGTTAAAATGATTGCCTGCTAAATAATCACTAAACTTTTCTGTTACAGACCACTTTAAGGCTAAAAACTCTAGTTTAAAAGCACTATACTTCTGTTCAGCTTTATTTAAAGCTCTACTGGCATAAGAAATTACTCGTTTTTTTCCATCCTGCATTTGGTATAACACTGCACCTAAAGCTTTACTTGATGCGTCAGTGTGTAGTTCGAAAGGCTTACTAAAATCCGGATAGGCTAATATAGGTGGCGACGACAAAAGTTCCTTTAACTTGTCAAACTGCGCCTGTTCTATCTCTGTCCAATTCCAGGACTTTGTAACTTTATGCCCTTTCTTAACTGATGTAGGTGGTAACAATTATGATAGAGGTCTGGCAATTTTGCTGAAGTCTTTTATAAACTTTCGATAGTAGCCAGCGAAGGCCAAGAAGGAACGCAATTCATCAGCATTAGTTGGGGTAGGCCATTCCTTTATCTTCTGTATTTTGTCCGGGTCAGTCTCCACTCCGTCTCCACTAACCACGTGTCCCAGGAATTTGATATGCGTCCTAAAGAAGTGACATTTCTCAGAGGCTAGCTTGAGATTCGCTTCTCGAAGTCGAGTAAAGATAAGGTTTAAACGCTCCAAGTGTTGCTCAAAGGAATTACTAAATACAATAAGGTCATCGAGATAAATCACACATATTTTCATGTTGTAATCACCTAAGATATCTTGCATAATACGCTGATATGTCGCAGGACTATTACAAAGACCAAACGGCATTTTGTTATACTCATAAAAACCTATCGAGCCCACTGTGAAAGCAGTTCTTTCCTTGTGGGTGTCCTCAACCTCTATCTGGTGGTAACCAGATTTCATATCGATCGTCGAGAAATACTTTGATCCATGTAGACAGTCGAAAATCTCTTCCATGCGTGGAAGGGCAAAAGAATCTTTGATAGTCATATTGTTCAGTTGACGATAGTCTACACATAACCGTAGTTTCCCGTTTTTCTTTCTCACAAGGACTACATTCGAAGTATAGGGGGACTTTGATGGTCTTATAACCCCCGCAGCCAGTAACTGTTCAATATGCTGCCTGACCTCTTCCACCATATTAGGGGGTACACGCCTATGTCGCTGTTTAAACGGAATGTCTGTTAAAAGATCTATTCGATGTTTGATACGGTTACAGATACCAATATCGGTATCACCAATAGAAAAAATGTCTTTATGACTTTTAAGTATGTTTAAAAGAATCTCCTTCTGAGAGGAATCGAGTATTTCCTCTTCATCAATATTGAGGGATTCAACAACTTTTTCATGTCTGTCCTCAATCTTGTTAAAGTGTTCCTCATCAATAGAAACAGGTTGAATTTCGGCAATAATAGCTCTAGGCTGGATAGTAACAGGGTTTGTGGTCAAGTTTGAAAGGGTAACATTGACAAGTTCTTTGTTATTTATATCATATTTAATGATTGCTGGAGTTACATCTATAAAAGATGGTACTTGACTTTCCAAAGTTTCATGAACAATTGCACTAGTAGCTGGGAATGCTATTTCCTTATCAGTTGAACAAGGAATCTCTATTGACTGATTAGGATTTATTACAATCTTGTGTGTAGCAGCACATCTAAGTATGGCTAATCTATCCTTGTTTCTCTTTAATTCTTTTTCTCGTATGCAAATTACTCTGAAAGATAGATACCATGGAGTATGAAGATTTGCTTGTTGTAGAAATTGTTCACCGAAATTGGTTTTGCATTCACTAAGTAGCTCTTGAAGGATATTAGTACCAATTATTACTGGTGTCCTGTAAGAGTATTGGGTGTCAGGTGTTACCAATAAAAGACTAGGAAGGGGTTGAGAATTTGGCAGACCTTTATGTGCAGTAATATCACACTCAATGTATCATGAGTATGGCAAAGCTTCTCCATCAGCACATTCAATATTTAGAATTTGGCCAACTTTTTGAAGTTTAAAATCACTGAGGTATTCCTTATAAAAAGATTCAGAAACAATACTGACACAACTTCCAGTATCTAGAAGGGCTCTGGTGACTGTGTTACCAACAGTAATTTCAATTTCATTAATATATCCAAGAAGTTTAGGATCATTATTAGGTGAAGTGCTCTCATTAGATACCATCATGGGAGCACTCACTAGTTTGGGCAATCCAATGATTCGTGGCCCTTTTGTTTACACTTTGAACAGACAAACTGTGCTAAAATGACTGGACATCTTCGTTGAATGTGCCCTTTTTCTTTACAGATAAAACATTCAGGAGTGAATTTATCCTCAGCTCTTGGGTAATCATTGTAAGAACCCCTACCCTTCCCCCTACTTTTATTATGGCCACCACGCCATCGCCCCACGTTGGGCGCCAATGTAACTGTACGGACTCTTACTGGTTGTAGATATAAAACAAACACGTAGGTTCCAATTATGTCTTTTAACTCAATGGATATTTACACATGCGATGTCTGTCATATTTACAAAGGTCATCTACCTCTCCCGCATTGTAGGCTCTAGCGGCTATAAAATACAACAATGAACAAACCATAAGTAATAAAGAAACAAATCTCTCCTATTTACTATAAAGAAGACTCAATTAATAAATACTCTTGAATGACAATCAATTGTTCTTAAATTACTATTTAACAAGGCCAATTGGTTGTCCTTTTATAACTACTGCTAGGAAACTGATGAATGTAGATGACGTTTATTTCTCAAGTAAAAGCTAATAAAATTAAACACATGAAAGGGACAGTACAGCACAGCACACAATGGAACTTACCAATTTATAAAATTGCTCGCTCCCACCAGAGACATAGATAACAGAGATTGGCAACTCCTTCTTTACCTATAGCCGGTTTCTGCGACATCTCGCATGACGCGTTATTTAGCGAGACCTTGCGAGATCTGTCTATCGACGCAATTTTCAACTAAACGCGAAATAGGCAACACACATTTAAGCGTGTTTTAAGTCATAACTAAATTATTTTCTTACCGAATTTACTATATTGTTATTGTTAGAAAGTTTCTCCATCCAACAAGACCGATCAGCAAGCGATTATCAAAGAAATAAACATGGCAAACTGCGACAAACTTGATTAAATTGTTTGCAATTTCGTGGTTCGGTGCGTTAATCGTGATAATTGAGTAGTTTTAGATTCAAACTGTTCTATAGGAGGGTTTTTCAAACATTTCCAATTCAAGTCCATTTTAAAGAAAGGATTTGTTTTTCTACATTTCCAAATTTTCAGTTTAATATTCCTTGTAATTAAGAAGTTATTCCGTGCTGAATATTACCATTTTACGACCCTTATGAGTTTAACCATCTTGATTTACAAGCAAAAATTAACAAAGTTGTGCACAGTAAAGCTAAAATACTATGCACTGGATCATATCATACTTGACATTTTCCTGAAGTGTTATTTTTGTTTTATGGTTGCCCGCATTTTTAAAGTAATCTTCGCTTCCATAACGAAGTTATATCAGGTTTACTGAACCACACACGCATGATCATGATTTCGGTCATTTTATTTTCAACCAACATATTTCATACTTGTACAAAGGAAAATGTTTTAACAGAGGATTATTCAAACATTTCTGATTTATGTCCACTTTAATGGGATAATATGATTTTGTTGATTTCCAAATTTTCAGCCTGATTTTCTTTGTCATTTAGAAGTTATTGCGTACTAAATATGTCCCATTTATTACCTTAATGAGTTCAGCCATCTTGATTTCCAACCAAAAATTAACAAAGTTGTGCAAAGTAAAACTAAAAAACTATGTACTGGATCATATCATACTTGACATTTTCCTGAAGTGTTATTTTTGTTTTATGGTTGCCCGCATTTTTAAAGTAATCTTCCCTTCCATAACGAAGTTATATCAGGTTTACTGAACCACACACGCATGATCATGATTTCGGCCATTTTATCTTTAACCAAAATATTTCATAATTGTACAAAGTAAAATGTTGTAACAGAGGATTATTCAAACATTTCTGATTTATGTCCACTCTAATGGGATAATATGATTTTGTTGATTTCCAAATTTTCAGTCTAATATTCTTTGTCATTTAGAAGTTATTGCGTACTAAATATGTCTCATTTACTACCTTAATGAGCTCAGCCATCTTGATTTCCAACCAATATATAACATAGTTGTACACAGTAAAACTAAAAGACTATGCACTGGTTCATATCATACTTGACATTTTCCTGAAGCGTTATTTTTGTTTTATAGTTACCCGCTTTTTTATGGTGATTGTCGTGTTTATAACGAAGTTATACCAGGTTTACTTTACCACACAAGCATATTATAATGATTTCAGCCATTTCATTTTCAATCAAAATCTTTCATTTTTGCATCAATTAAAACTTAAATTGTGTGACTTGGGTTTTATCAAACGTGTTATTACTGAAAACGTCTGAATGAGTTTGAATTGATCCCGTATTAAATGCTGACAAAGTTCTATAGTTTCCCGTATTTTCAAAGTGATATTCCTATATAAGAAGAAGAAAATCCATTCAATTAATAGACAAAAGAATGTATAGATCTTCTTAATCAGAAACACCACGATATATCCTTTTTCGTCATACTTCTTCTTAATTCCGATCGCTTGCAAATATGTCAAGTGAAATGTGTCATTTGAAGAACGAAGGGTGATAGAGTCAATCACGGTGGTGGACAATACAGGCTATGATTGTAAATTGCCACCCCATAATATATGTAGTTTGATGTCATAAAACCTTTTGATGCTAGGGCGATTACACAAGAAGTGTGTGGCGCTAACCCTGTGTCCACCCTCTGACACCTCATTCAAATTTAATGACCTAAAGCTCCCGAAAACAAAATAGGGAGGATTTGTTCTGTTTTAAGGGTCTGTCTGGGTTTGACTTAATTTCTCGTTGAGAAATGATAATAAAAACGGAGGTGCAAGACACACTATTTGCTTTAGCTTAACATTCAAAAAGGTCACATTTCTTTTTTTCTAAAATCATTTCGGTCAGAAGCATGATAAGACCAGACCGTTACGTGTTTAAGAATAATTATGTACTTATTGATTTGCAATCAACATTAGAGGAATCTGCGGTAAAAGGTGTATTCGAAACTTTGCACGTCATTTTTTTCTTACGTGTCCTTTCGTTTACTAAAACCGCTTTTACAAAAATTCTCATCACATGCATTTTAACATCATAAAATACTTTTAATTTTCTAAAATTGAAACATTTGACTTGAAATAATGTCATGATGAAAAACGTGTTTTGTTTTGACAAAATTAGCACTGTAAACAGTTTTACGACACAAAATAAATGAAATGAAGTTAGAAAGCATCAATTTCGCTTGACATCTCCCGTGGCAACGGATAAACAGGTATGCACTTTCCTTATCTCGCAGAACCTCGCGGCACGCGAGAGTTTGGGGATAATTCCGGAGTTGCCAATCTCTGTTATCTATGTCTCTGCTCCCACCAACTCACACATTCTCGTCTACACGTGGTGCTGTCAGTGCTGTAACAAGTATCCATGCAACCCATTAGATAACGTGAAAAGAACTATAAAATAGACTTTTTACTCATTGCAGACGCTCAAATGCTATTCGTCATAGAATGCACAAAAACACTTTATTAAAAATAATTAAATGATACATAGCCAAATAAATTATTCATTCCAGCATATTACACAATCTCCCATGCAGAGTTATCGTCCCCCGGATACTACCTCTGCAACGGGCTCACGCCATCTTTGCCACGAATCGTGGCAAACTCTGTAATATTACGATCTGAACTGTTCTATGCATACAATTAAGTAAAGAAATATATAAATAAGACAAAAATACTTTTACTTTATCCATACAGTAGAAATTGAATATGTATTTCACCGAATTTTGCTAGAACTATTTTAAAGCCTTCTTACGCTATTGAAAATCAATCCGCGGAATGTTTACGTCTATGGTCTCCCGCTCGATGTATAATACGCCTTGGTTATTGGACAGCTTGGATACCAGTGATGTAAACAAACACGAGGTAGAAATTGGGAACGCTGTCTTCACTTTACAACTGTGATTTTTAGAGATTTTGCTACTTGCAAGGATTAACATCAAAATACGTGCTATCATTGTCTTTGGAAAAGGCAAAAGCTTCTTAAATGGCACATTCTAATCATCTAAAAGGACGCAGATCTCTTCAAATCGATGTTCTGAAAACTTCCATGAATGTAAGACATCGATGAGTTGGTGCTTTTAAAAAAGTACTTCCAAATAACCCCCAAATAAGCTTCACATGCTATGAAATGAGAGCTGAATGAGTTAAAAAAGAGTTGCAAAGAAGACACAAGTTAAAGGCTGTCAGTGTTTGAAACAAAATGGATATTACGATGATGTGTTCATGGTTTGTGAGGAAAGGCATGAGCATAGAGACAAAGATGAGAGGAAAGAACTATGTTGAATAAACTGCAAGTACCTTTTTCTAACTATGCTTGTGTTTTATTATATATAATAATACATGGTTTACCAGTAACTTTATGATGTATGTATGCTCATACTTTGTGCAAAAGAATAGACAAACCATTAATGATTCTGAAGAAATAAGAAAACTGTACACCCTTGGTTCTCCCCTCTATAAAACTGCAACAGCTGTTTATCTTCGTGGGGGGTAGAGCTTGGGGTGGCAAGGATGAGGGGAAGTGAGGCACGGTTATTTTAAAATGGGTCGATGGATCAAGGCGAATTTAAGCTTGATTTTGTGCACTTTTGGGCATTTTAGTAAAGTGGTAAAACCTCCAACAATAGTGAGAAAAGCATTGGAATAAAGCTAAAAAATGACTGACAGATTGTCAAGTTAAATCAAATCCCTTTATCAAACTGATTTCTACCCTTTTCAACATAACAAATGTTATCTTTAGTTGCTTACTATTTGGATAATTTTTACTCTTCATATCTGACAGAATTGGTTGATGCTTCTGTTAAATTTGATTTGAACATAACATAGCATTTAGTCTATCAATTCAGATGTCCTTATATTTTCTCACACTGCTCCTTCTGAACCAATGAATGCACATACTTTACCATGTCAACAATCTTAATAAGGGACAAGAGACTGGTTTAAACATTCCATATTTGATTCATTAAATGCAGAAAAAGAATTTCATTGATTACCATGATAAAAATTTGTAATAAGAAGAGGGACTCAATTACAAAGAGGGCCTTTAGCATAAATCTTTTGGACAAAAGAGTAAGTGGTTAATGATAACCAGATTTTTCTTTAATCGAAATGCTTGTAAAAGCATGAAAATGGGTCACATTTTTGAAGCATTGTTATAACTTGATAGATCATGAATTGTATGTAATTCCAGATTATTTGGTTGAACTGTATAATGAGCAAGTTTAATTAGTTATTATTAACCTCTCTTCTGAAAAAATGATGGAAAGAATTGATAATTGATAAGGTTAAAGGTGGCCAGTAATATGATTCTTTTAGTGTATAGGATGGTCTAAGGTACATAATCTGTGATATTTGTTAAATGAAGAGTAACAATTAAAGATTAACCATTAAATTTTCATTTCGGATTTTCACTTTACTTTTTCATATGATTTGAATTTTACATACAGATATCAGCTTTAGTTGAATGAACAATACTCATTAAAATTCAATATAGTTTTTATAACTGCTAAGCAATGTCAGAACAATTATGACAACAGTTTATTTCTAAAGTTTCTTTAATAAATACTTATACAAAATTCACAATAAGTGACTAAATGATGAATGCAGGGAGCATCCCCAGTTATGGTTATAATTGCTACTTAGTTTTCAAACAGTTGCTTGTTAATAGGAACTTAAATGACTGATTGTAAGAGTTTCTTATATAATTCAAATGTTCTCTATGAATAATCTTTTAAGACAAAAATATACATGTATTATAATTATCATTACAGCATACAACAATCAAAATCTTTAAAAGACAAGTTCTCATCATGAGAATATTACTGTTTAATGATATGATGATGAAATATTGAATTAACAAATTAGCTGCATTGTGTTAGTTACAAACCTTGACTAGTTGGTACATAATGGTTTGCATTCATTATTTTTCAAGAAAGATGATGTCAGAACAGTGTTCATAAAAGTTGACAGCCTTTCAACCATAAATATTATTTGCTGTATAAAATGGAAAAGTAACTAAAGCAAAATTACTCAACCAAATACAGTTTCACCTGAGGATCACCAAACAAATAGAAACAGTGTCCATCATGTGCATTATTAAAGTATGATTGAAGAATATGGTGTAATAAGAGATAAGATAGGAACTTTCTTATCAGTAAAACTAGGTAATGAAAAGCTGAGTTTGATCTGAATAAAATAACGCTTGGATCTGTTTGATGAGTTAGATCTGGTTAATAATTCATTTGTTCGTTTTAATGTCTCAAATGAGTACCCACAACATAGGATTTAAAGAATCAATAATTGCTGAATATGCCTTTTATCTGGACATCTGCTTCACCCATTCCTCCATGTAAAATTTGATTAATTTGAAAGCAAAAGCAGATGTTAGAAAATGGTTTTAAAGCAACTAACTCAGAGAGTTGTGTTTTGAGTGAAATAAACATTAATAATTTGATATGAAAAGGACAATCTCACAGATTCGGATCATTAACTTTTAAGAAAAAATTGTCTTCTACATTTGAAATGACAACATATTTTCTAAAGTAATACAAGACTAGATTATTGACAGCTTTCTAATCCCAAGCATAATTATTTAGAAAAGATAAAAATCATTTATATTGCAGATATTACAAACCATTTAAACGGGTGTTTCTCTAAACAACAATCTATAGTTAAAAGACATTTAACCATTTTGTTGCATGCTACTCTGGAAACATTGTTGGAAAAGGGGAAATGGCTCTTATCGAGCAATTTCCACTTATCAAGCAATGTTTTCTGCCTTATCAGGAGATTATTTTCAATATCATCACATGTTGAAATGTCACCTGTAAACTCTTTTAATTTGGGACAGTTTAAAATTTAGTGTTTGGTAAAGGGTTAATCCTTTCCCAAACAATAACGACATTTGACCACTTTTTTGCAGACGACTGTAGAAAACATTGTGGTAAAAGGAAATTTTGCTCCTAATAAGCAATTTTTCCTTTTCCCACAAGGTTTTCTGCTCTTTCTGAAGAATATTTTTCAATTTCATCACATTTTGAAATGTCGTCTGCAAACTCTTTCAATTTGAAACAGTCAAAAATTTGTTGTTTGGGAAAGGGTTAAACGGTTTGCATTGTCAACAATATACACTGTAAATTTTCTTTATAAACTTTTCTAAACAGTTAAGAAGGTATTGGTAAGCTGTCAATAATCTAGTCTTCTGTTACTTTAGAAATTTATATTTTCATTTTATTGAAAGAAAACTTCTTATTTTAAATTGTTAAAATCACAACATGTGAGATAGATCTAGTCCTTTCAAATAAGTCTATTGAGGCAGTATGATCTATGTCCACTTAATAGTGTTGTTAAGGTCTGAACTGACTGTTCAAAGGAAGATTTAAACTCGAAATGAAGAGGAATGTTGCAATTTGTTGTTGAGAAGGTCGCCAATAATCTTGGTTCATTTGGATTTTCTTGAGAACGTTTCATTCTGACTGACGACTCATTTGTTAAACTACGAGGGGTTTGATTTGTCTTGGAGAATGTATATTCTAGCTCTCATTCACTTTGTTTTGATCGAGGGGGCGGGTTTCGAGTCGAGCGTCGCCTCAATTCTACTCAATGACAGAATAAACTGTTACGCTTCAAATGTAAGCTTCTTTGTGTCTTTATTCTATTCTAACTGTCCTTTCTTATCTATCTTTATATTGTGATACGACTATTTAAAGAGACTTTTGTCTAACTTCTTAATTGATCTGAGCGTTAGTTTGGAGCTCGCTTTTTGCAAGCCGCTAGATGCAATATACTACTACTCGTCAGTTTCGGCCACGTGACCATGCCGGAAAAGTGGGACTATTTTCTGAGCCCGTCACAGAGATAAATGTGGGAGCGTAGCGGGAACCAATTTACTCTGGTAGAGATTGCATATTACAGTCAATTCAGCAGGGCGCGAAAGGTTAACAAAGACACAAAAGAAAGTACCATTTACTAATTTTGTGGTGTTCACTGTTCAAAGTCTGTGTTATAAATGAATTGACTATAATCTGGCCAAACTGGTTTGAGTACAATAAAAACATAGACTGTCATACAAACCATCTTAAAAAACTTTTAATTATCGACAAGGAATTTAATGGACGAAACTGAAAGATTTAAAAACATGCCCTGGCTACATATACAATAACAGTCTTGCCAGATTAGGGGTAAAGGGTTAGCAATCAGAAACATAATCAGTAGAATTACTCAATGAAACACGGTAGGAAAAGGGACAATGACTTATTTGATTATCTCCATATAGAAATATTGATCGGACGGGGTCTCGAACAAACGACATTCTGGTTAACGTGGTAAAATCAGAAACATCGTCTGCATACTTCTTTAGAATAGATTGCCTTGAACGACTGAATCCCTAATTACCATATTTTACTATCATAAAGTACTGATACGTTTCAAAGTATTTTATTCTGTCGCTCGGTTTGTTTTGGACTTAACGCTGATGTCAACAGTATTCTAGTCATTTTGATGACTTTTTCATCTGTTTTATTTTCCACGTAGAGCAATTTGGTGGGTTTGTCCAATGAGTCATGTCGCATTGACTTCTTATACCATTACCAAACAATAACGACATTTGACCAGTTTGTTGGAGGCGACTTTGGAAAACGTTGTGGGAAAATGAGAAATTGCTCTTCACCAGCAATTTCTCCTTTTCCCACAATGTTTTCTCCTCTATCCGAAGATCAGTTTTCAAATTCATCGCATTCAGAAATGGCGTCTGAAACTCCTCCAGTAAGGGACTGTCTAAACTTTTTTTCAACTATTTTTGGTAAAGGGTTAAACAAACAAAAGTTTGATCTGGCCAGGTCTCAAACTTCAGACTCCAGTCTTCCAAGTCATGAATGGGACAATCCAATGAACAAGTTAGCATACATTGAAAACAGTGTGTGGAAAAGGACTTGTGTAATGAGTAATGTGAACTCTATATACATGTATGTCAAACAATAACAAAGAAAAAGGGAGACAACTTTGCCCATCTTTCCCCCATGAGTAAACTTGCTGTTGATCCCCTTACTCTGACTTTCACGGCATACTATTTTAAGCAGCAGCGTGGATAAAGAAATTGCCCGTTCACAAGGAGCATTTCTACGCTTTGGACGGGGGTCGGGTGTGGGGGTCTGGTTTTTGGGGGGAAGTCACTCTGTGCGGATATGAACATATACAATAACAGTCTTGCCAGATTAGGGGTAAAGGGTTAGCAATCAGAAACATAATCAGTAGAATTACTCAATGAAACACTGTAGGAAAAGGGACAATGACTTATTTGATTATCTCCATATAAAAATATTGATCGGACGGGGTCTCGAACAAACGACATTCTGGTTAACGTGGTAAAATCAGAAACATCGTCTGCATACTTCTTTAGAATAGATTGCCTTGAAAGACTGAATCCTAATTACCATATTTTACTATCATAAAGTACCGATACGTTTCAAAGTATTTTATTCTGTCGCTCGGTTTGTTTGGGACTTAACGCTGATGTCAACAGTATTCTAGTCATTTTGATGACTTTTTCATCTGTTTTATTTTCCACGTAGAGCAATTTGGTGGGTTTGTCCAATGAGACATGTCGCATTGACTTCTTATACCATTACCAAACAATAGCGACATTTGACCAGTTTGTTGGAGGCGACTTTGGAAAACGTTGTGGGAAAATGAGAAATTGCTCTTCACCAGCAATTTCTCCTTTTCCCACAATGGTTTTCTCCTCTATCCGAAGATCAGTTTTCAAATTCATCGCATTCAGAAATGGCGTCTGAAACTCCTCCAGTAAGGGACTGTCTTACCTTTTTTTTCAACTATTTTTGGTAAAGGGTTAAACAAACAAAAGTTTGATCTGGCCAGGTCTCAAACTTCAGACTCCAGCCTTCCAAGTAATGGATGGGACAATCCAATGAACAAGTTAGCATACATTGAAAACAGTGTGTGGAAAAGGACTTGTGTAATGAGTAATGTGAACTCTTTATGCATGCATTCAAACAATAACAAAGAAAAAAGGGAGACAACAGTGCCCATCTTTCCCCCATGAGTAAACTTGCTGTTGATCCCCCTACTCTGACTTTCACGGCATACTATTTTAAGCAGCAGCGTGGATAAAGAAATTGCCCGTTCACAAGGAGCATTTCTACGCTTTGGACGGGGGTCGGGTGTGGGGGTCTGGTTTTGGGGGGAAGTCACTCTGTGCGGATATGAACATATACAATAACAGTCTTGCCAGATTAGGGGTAAAGGGTTAGCAATCAGAAACATAATCAGTAGAATTACTCAATGAAACACTGTAGGAAAAGGGACAATGACTTATTTGATTATCTCCATATAGAAATATTGATCGGACGGGGTCTCGAACAAACGACATTCTGGTTAACGTGGTAAAATCAGAAACATCGTCTGCATACTTCTTTAGAATAGATTGCCTTGAAAGACTGAATCCCTAATTACCCTATTTTACTATCATAAAGTACCGATACGTTTCAAAGTATTTTATTCTGTCGCTCGGTTTGTTTTGGACTTAACGCTGATGTCAACAGTATTCTAGTCATTTTGATGACTTTTTCATCTGTTTTATTTTCCACGTAGAGCAATTTGGTGGGTTTGTCCAATGAGTCATGTCGCATTGACTTCTTATACCATTACCAAACAATAACGACATTTGACCAGTTTGTTGGAGGCGACTTTGGAAAACGTTGTGGGAAAATGAGAAATTGCTCTTCACCAGCAATTTCTCCTTTTCCCACAATGGTTTCTCCTCTATCCGAAGATCAGTTTTCAAATTCATCGCATTCAGAAATGGCGTCTGAAACTCATCCAGTTAGGGACTGTCTAAACTTTTTTTTCAACTATTTTTGGTAAAGGGTTAAACAAACAAAAGTTTGATCTGGCCAGGTCTCAAACTTCAGACTCCAGTCTTCCAAGTCATGAATGGGACAGTCCAATGAACAAGTTAGCATACATTGAAAACAGTGTGTGGAAAAGGACTTGTGTAATGAGTAATGTGAACTCTTTATACATGTATGTCAAACAATAACAAAGAAAAAGGGAGGCAACTTTGCCCATCTTTTCCCCATGAGTAAACTTGCTGTTGATCCCCTTACTCTGACTTTCACGGCATACTATTTTAAGCAGCAGCGTGGATAAAGAAATTGCCCGCTCACAAGGAGCATTTCTACGCTTTGGACGGGGGTCGGGTGTGGGGGTCTGGTTTTTGGGGGGAAGTCACTCTGTGCGGATATGAACATATACAATAACAGTCTTGCCAGATTATGGGTAAAGGGTTAGCAATCAGAAACATAATCAGTAGAATTACTCAATGAAACACTGTAGGAAAAGGGACAATGACTTATTTGATTATCTCCATATAGAAATATTGATCGGACGGGGTCTCGAACAAACGACATTCTGGTTAACGTGGTAAAATCAGAAACATCGTCTGCATACTTCTTTAGAATAGATTGCCTTGAAAGACTGAATCCCTAATTACCATATTTTACTATCATAAAGTACCGATACGTTTCAAAGTATTTTATTCTGTCGCTCGGTTTGTTTGGGACTAACGCTGATGTCAACAGTATTCTAGTCATTTTGATGACTTTTCATCTGTTTTATTTTCCACGTAGAGCAATTTGGTGGGTTTGTCCAATGAGACATGTCGCATTGACTTCTTATACCATTACCAAACAATAACGACATTTGACCAGTTTGTTGGAGGCGACTTTGGAAAACGTTGTGGGAAAATGAGAAAATGCTCTTCACCAGCAATTTCTCCTTTTCCCACAATGTTTTCTCCTCTATCCGAAGATCAGTTTTCAAATTCATCGCATTCAGAAATGGCGTCTGAAACTCCTCCAGTTAGGGACTGTCTAAACTATTTCTCAACTATTTTTGGTAAAGGGTTAAACAAACAAAAGTTTGATCTGGCCAGGTCTCAAACTTCAGACTCCAGCCTTCCAAGTCATGAATGGGACAATCCAATGAACAAGTTAGCATACATTGAAAACAGTGTGTGGAAAAGGACTTGTGTAATGAGTAATGTGAACTCTCTATACATGTATGTCAAACAATAACAAAGAAAAAAGGGAGACAATTTTGCCCATCTTTCCCCCATGAGTAAACTTGCTGTTGATCCCCCTACTCTGACTTTCACGGCATACTATTTTAAGCAGCAGCGTGGATAAAGAAATTGCCCATTCACAAGGAGCATTTCTACGCTTTGGACGGGGGTCGGGTGTGGGGGTCTGGTTTTTGGGGGGAAGTCACTCTGTGCGGATATGAACATATACAATAACAGTCTTGCCAGATTATGGGTAAAGGGTTAGCAATCAGAAACATAATCAGTAGAATTACTCAATGAAACACTGTAGGAAAAGGGACAATGACTTATTTGATTATCTCCATATAGAAATATTGATCGGACGGGGTCTCGAACAAACGACATTCTGGTTAACGTGGTAAAATCAGAAACATCGTCTGCATACTTCTTTAGAATAGATTGCCTTGAAAGACTGAATCCCTAATTACCCTATTTTACTATCATAAAGTACCGACACGTTTCAAAGTATTTCATTCTGTCGCTCGGTTTGTTTTGGACTTAGCGCTGATGTCAACAGTATTCTAGTCATTTTGATGACTTTTTCATCTGTTTTATTTTCCACGTGAGCAATTTGGTGGGTTTGTCCAATGAGACATGTCGCATTGACTTCTTATACCATTACCAAACAATAACGACATTTGACCAGTTTGTTGGAGGCGACTTTGGAAAACGTTGTGGGAAAATGAGAAATTGCTCTTCACCAGCAATTTCTCCTTTTCCCACAATGGTTTCTCCTCTATCCAAAGATCAGTTTTCAAATTCATCGCATTCAGAAATGGCGTCTGAAACTCCTCCAGTTAGGGACTGTCTAAACTTTTTTTCAACTATTTTTGGTAAAGGGTTAAACAAACAAAATTTGATCTGGCCAGGTCTCAAACTTCAGACTCCAGTCTTCCAAGTCATGAATGGGACAATCCAATGAACAAGTTAGCATACATTGAAAACAGTGTGTGGAAAAGGCCTTGTGTAATGAGTAATGTGAACTCTTTATGCATGCATTCAAACAATAACAAAGAAAAAAGGGAGACAATTTTGCCCATCTTTCCCCCATGAGTAAACTTGCTGTTGATCCCCTTACTCTGACTTTCACGGCATACTATTCTAAGCAGCAGCGTGGATAAAGAAATTGCCCATTCATAAGGAGGATTTCAACGCTTTGGGTGGAGTCGGGTGTGGGGGTCGGGTTTCTGGAGGGAAGTTACTCTGTGAGGATATGAACATATACACTAACAGTCTTGCCAGATTATGGGTAAAGGGTTAGCAATCAGAAACATAATAATCAGTAGAATTACTCAATGAAACACTGTAGGAAAAGGGACAATGACTTATTTGATTCTCTCCATATAGAAATATTGATCGGCCGGGGTCTCGAACAAACGACATTCTGGTTAACGTGGTAAAATCAGAAACATTGTCTGCATACTTCTTTAGAATAGATTGCCTTGAAAGACTGAATTCCTTATTACCCTATTTTACTATCATAAAGTACCGATACGTTTCAAAGTATTTTATTCTGTCGCTTGGTTTGTTTGGGACTTAGCGCTGATGTCAACAGTATTCTAGTCATTTTGATGACTTTTTCATCTGTTTTATTTTCCACGTAGAGCAATTTGGTGGGTTTGTCCAATGAGACATGTCGCGGTGACTTCTTATACCATTACCAAACAATAACGACATTTGACCAGTTTGTTGGAGGCGACTTTGGAAAACGTTGTGGGAAAATGAAAAATTGCTCTTCACCAGCAATTTCTCCTTTTCCCACAATGTTTTCTCCTCTATCCGAAGATCAGTTTTCAAATTCATCGCATTCAGAAATGGCGTCTGAAACTCCTCCAGTTATATAGGGACTGTCTAAACTCTTTTTCAACTATTTTTGGTAAAGGGTTAAACAAACAAAGGTTTGATCTGGCCAGGTCTCCAACTTCAGACTCCAGTCTTCCAAGTCATGAATGGGACAATCCAATGCACAAGTTAGCATACATTGAAAACGGTGTGTGGAAAAGGACTTGTGTAATGAGTAATGTGAACTCTATATACATGTATGTCAAACAATAACAAAGAGAAAGGGGAGACAACTTTGCCCATCTTTCCCCCATGAGTAAACTTGCTGTTGATCCCCTTACTCTGACTTTCACGGCATACTATTCTAAGCTGTAGCGTGGATAAAGAAATTGCCCATTCACAAGGAGCATTTCTACGCTTTGGACGGGGGTCGGGTGTGGGGGTCTGGTTTTTGGGGGGAAGTCACTCTGTGCGGATATGAACATATACAATAACAGTCTTGCCAGATTATGGGTAAAGGGTTAGCAAAAGAAACATAATCAGTAGAATTACTCAATGAAACACTGTAGGAAAAGGGACAATGACTTATTTGATTATCTCCATATAGAAATATTGATCGGACGGGGTCTCGAACAAACGACATTCTGGTTAACGTGGTAAAATCAGAAACATCGTCTGCATACTTCTTTAGAATAGATTGCCTTGAAAGACTGAATCCCTAATTACCCTATTTTACTATCATAAAGTACCGATACGTTTCAAAGTATTTTATTCTGTCGCTCGGTTTGTTTTGGACTTAACGCTGATGTCAACAGTATTCTAGTCATTTTGATGACTTTTCCATCTGTTTTATTTTCCACGTAGAGCAATTTGGTGGGTTTGTCCAATGAGACATGTCGCATTGACTTCTTATACCATTACCAAACAATAACGACATTTGACCAGTTTGTTGGAGGCGACTTTGGAAAACGTTGTGGGAAAATGAGAAATTGCTCTTCACCAGCAATTTCTCCTTTTCCCACAATGGTTTCTCCTCTATCCGAAGATCAGTTTTCAAATTCATCGCATTCAGAAATGGCGTCTGAAACTCCTCCAGTTAGGGACTGTCTAAACTTTTTTTCAACTATTTTTGGTAAAGGGTTAAACAAACAAAAGTTTGATCTGGCCAGGTCTCAAACTTCAGACTCCAGTCTTCCAAGTCATGAATGGGACAATCCAATGAACAAGTTAGCATACATTGAAAACAGTGTGTGGAAAAGGACTTGTGTAATGAGTAATGTGAACTCTTCATGCATGAATTCAAACAATAACAAAGAAAAAAAGGAGACAACTTTGCCCATCTTTCCCCCATGAGTAAACTTGCTGTTGATCCCCCTTACTCTGACTTTCACGGCATACTATTTTAAGCAGCAGCGTGGATAAAGAAATTGCCCGTTCACAAGGAGCATTTCTACGCTTTGGACGGGGGTCGGGTGTGGGGGTCTGGTTTTTGGGGGGAAGTCACTCTGTGCGGATATGAACATATACAATAACAGTCTTGCCAGATTATGGGTAAAGGGTTAGCAATCAGAAACATAATCAGTAGAATTACTCAATGAAACACTGTAGGAAAAGGGACAATGACTTATTTGATTATCTCCATATAGAAATATTGATCGGACGGGGTCTCGAACAAACGACATTCTGGTTAACGTGGTAAAATCAGAAACGCCGTCTGCATACTTCTTTAGAATAGATTGCCTTGAAAGACTGAATCCCTAATTACCATATTTTACTATCATAAAGTACCGATACGTTTCAAAGTATTTTATTCTGTCGCTCGGTTTGTTTGGGACTTAACGCTGATGTCAACAGTATTCTAGTCATTTTGATGACTTTTTCATCTGTTTTATTTTCCACGTAGAGCAATTTGGTGGGTTTGTCCAATGAGACATGTCGCATTGACTTCTTATACCATTACCAAACAATAACGACATTTGACCAGTTTGTTGGAGGCGACTTTGGAAAACGTGGTGGGAAAATGAGAAATTGCTCTTCACCAGCAATTTCTCCTTTTCCCACAATGTTTTCTCCTCTATCCGAAGATCAGTTTTCAAATTCATCGCATTCAGAAATGGCGTCTGAAACTCCTCCAGTTAGTGACTGTCTAAACTTTTTTTTCAACTATTTTTGGTAAAGGGTTAAACAAACAAAAGTTTGATCTGGCCAGGTCTCAAACTTCAGACTCCAGCCTTCCAAGTCATGAATGGGACAATCCAATGAACAAGTTAGCATACATTGAAAACAGTGTGTGGAAAAGGACTTGTGTAATGAGTAATGTGAACTCTTTATGCATGCATTCAAACAATAACAAAGAAAAAAGGGAGACAACTTTGCCCATCTTTCCCCCATGAGTAAACTTGCTGTTGATCCCCCTACTCTGACTTTCACGGCATACTATTTTAAGCAGCAGCGTGGATAAAGAAATTGCCCGTTCACAAGGAGCATTTCTACGCTTTGGACAGGGGTCGGGTGTGGGGGTCTGGCTTTTGGGGGGAAGTCACTCTGTGCGGATATGAACATATACAATAACAGTCTTGCCAGATTATGGGTAAAGGGTTAGCAATCAGAAACATAATCAGTAGAATTACTCAATGAAACACTGTAGGAAAAGGGACAATGACTTATTTGATTATCTCCATATAGAAATATTGATCGGACGGGGTCTCGAACAAACGACATTCTGGTTAACATGGTAAAATCAGAAACATCGTCTGCATACTTCTTTAGAATAGATTGCCTTGAAAGACTGAATCCCTAATTACCTTATTTTACTATCATAAAGTACCGATACGTTTCAAAGTATTTTATTCTGTCGCTCGGTTTGTTTTGGACTTAAAGCTGATGTCAACAGTATTCTAGTCATTTTGATGACTTTTCCATCTGTTTTATTTTCCGCGTAGAGCAATTTGGTGGGTTTGTCCAATGAGACATGTCGCATTGACTTCTTATACCATTACCAAACAATAACGACATTTGACCAGTTTGTTGGAGGCGACTTTGGAAAACGTTGTGGGAAAATGAGAAATTGCTCTTCACCAGCAATTTCTCCTTGTCCCACAATGGTTTCTCCTCTATCCGAAGATCAGTTTTCAAATTCATCGCATTCAGAAATGGCGTCTGAAACTCCTCCAGTTATATAGGGACTGTCTCAACCTTTTTTCAACTATTTTTGGTAAAGGGTTAAACAAACAAAAGTTTGATCTGGCCAGGTCTCAAACTTCAGACTCCAGCCTTCCAAGTCATGAATGGGACAATCCAATGAACAAGTTAGCATACATTGAAAATAGTGTGTGGAAAAAGACTTGTGTAATGAGTAATGTGAACTCTTCATGCATGCATTCAAACAATAACAAAGAAAAAAGGGAAACAACTTTGCCCATCTTTCCCCCATGAGTAAACTTGCTGGTGATCCCCCTTACTCTGACTTTCACGGCATACTATTTTAAGCAGCAGCGTGGATAAAGAAATTGCCCATTCACAGGGAGCATTTCTACGCTTTGGACGGGGGTCGGGTGTGGGGGGTCTGGTTTTTGGGGGGAAGTCACTCTGTGGGGATATTAACATATACAATAACAGTCTTGCCAGATTATGGGTAAAGGGTTAGCAATCAGAAACATAATCAGTAGTAGTACTCAATGAAACACTGTAGGAAAAGGGACAATGACTTATTTGATTATCTCCATATATAAATATTGATCGGACGGGGTCTCGAACTAACGACATTCTGGTTAACGTGGTAAAATCAGAAACATCGTCTGCATACTTCTTTAGAATAGATTGCCTTGAAAGACTGAATCCTTAATTACCCTATTTTACTATCATAAAGTACCGATGCGTTTCAAAGTATTTTATTCTGTCGCTCGGTTTGTTTGGGACTTAACGCTGATGTCAACAGTATTCTAGTCATTTTGATGACTTTGTCATCAGTTTTATTTTCCAAGTAGAGCAATTTGGTGGGTTTGTCCAATGAGACATGTCGCATTGACTTCTTATACCATTACCATTCAATAACGACATTTGACCAGTTTGTTGGAGGCGACTTTGGAAAACGTTGTGGGAAAATGAGAAATTGCTCCTCACCAGCAATTCCTCCTTTTCCCACAATGTTTTCTCCTCTATCCGAAGATCAGTTTTCAAATTCATCGCATTCAGAAAAGGCGTCTGAAACTCCTCCAGTTATATAGGGACTGTCTAAACTTTTTTCAACTATTTTTGGTAAAGGGTTAAACAAACAAAAGTTTGATCTGGCCAGGTCTCAAACTTCGGACTCAAGTCTTCCAAGTCATGAATGGGACAATCCAATGAACAAGTTAGCATACATTGAAAACAGTGTGTGGAAAAGGACTTGTGTAATGAGTAATGTGAACTCTTTATACATGTATGTCAAACAATAACAAAGAAAAAAGGGTGACAACTTTGCCCATCTTTCCCCCATGAGTAAACTTGCTGTTGATCCCCTTACTCTGACTTTCACGGCATACTATTTTTAAGCAGCAGCGTGGATAAAGAAATTGCCCATTCACAAGGAGCATTTCTACGCTTTGGACGGGGGTCGGGTGTTGGGGTCTGGTTTTTGTTGGGGGAAGTCACTCTGTGCGGATATGAACATATACAATAACAGTCTTGCCAGATTAGGGGTAAAGGGTTAGCAATCAG